>JANSTT010019103.1:0-12176 GCA_026745375.1 Platyura marginata | reverse complement strand
GCTGTTGTCAACGCTGATTACGAGTTGACAGATTGAGGCGTTTGTGCTAGTACATGGTTTGCTACATAACTTGTTTACCTCGGTTGCAGGGCTAGTCCATAGTTTTAAATAATCTGCACTAGTAGGTACTTGTTTTTAAAGGGCCATTTTTTTCTCTTACGCATTATTCTATATATATTTTTAGTTATACATCACAAAAACGTTATCTTAGATCTACATTATACGAATTTAGAATCCTTTTTTTTTGCTAATTCCGAAAATCAAAATGTTTAGTATCTCTTAGAAACAAATTAAACCTTTTTTGGAGTGTTAACTGTTTTTTATTCTGAAATTGTGTATAATATTGAACCATTTATATTTATTATATTATTTACCATTTTAATAAAAATTAAATAAAAAATGTAAAATCGTTATACAACAACATTAATTTAAAGGAGAGTAAAAAAAAAATCGTTGAATTTGGTGGGTATGTTTAGTATGTAGAAATGTACAAAACAGTCTGCGACCCTTAAATATGTGAATTAATTTTTCTAAAATAGCTAAATGGCTCATATTTCTAAACGATGTTTCATTTTAAATAAAAAAAACCAGTAAAGAAGAAATAATTAACTCAGTCAGTACTTATTTATTATCTACGACTTTGTCCGCGCCTATTTTTATACCCATATGATGTTAATCAAGGGTATTATAACTTTGGTACGGAATTTGTAACTCCCGTTTATATTCATCGCAGAATTTTAACACTATTGTCTTTCTCGTGAAATTCTAGGTCGAAATATGCATGTCCATCTATTCTTCCGTGAATGAAGCTGAAATTCTGATACAGTGTACGCCTAATTTGAATACAAACCATTCATTTACTCGAAAGAACGACTATCTTGTAATGTAGAAAAAATGAATATGACAAAAATTATAGAATATAGATAATAAAAAAATGAATATTTAATTCAAAGAGCAAACTTACCGACTTACGACTTACCGTTATGGGATTGCAATCAATTTACTGTAATTTGTAGGGTTTTTAATTCAATTTCCTTAATATATATTTGATGTTGAGATAAAATATTGTAGATAACAAATACGCACTCATACGTCTATATTATAATTGGCGTAGCCACTTATTGCTTTTTTACTAGTTTAAATTTAATAATATATTTCAAAACGGAATATTTCAGAGTTTTTATTGAAAATGACGAACAGTCCATTTAAGTCAATGAAACTTGAAACTTACAAAACTAACCTTAAAAGCCAAAGTTTTTCGTGTAAATCCTTTAGATGGGGGAGGAGGTGGTGGTGCCCAAAATTAGATAGAATGCATTGTCATCGGCAATAAGTCTATGTGTTTCAAGTTTCATCTAAATGAGTAAATGAGGCGTTTGAAGATTTGCCCACAAACAAACACACAAAAGTGAAGTTAATATAAAGGATTTGAAAATCAGTGAAATTTAGATATTTTTTTATGTAATGCGCAATTAATTTTATTAAAATACTATGCAGAAACATTTTTTTCATTAAAAAAAGAACATTTTTTTGGAAATATTATTTTTAAATTCAACAAATCGTGTGACTGTTATTTAGAAATAATTAGTGGACCTAATTAAGCATTGCAGACTGTATGTACGGTAGATTTATATACATATGTATGTATAAAAAAAAATAATTATATCAGCTGTATTTTGATTTATATTTCCCACAAATTGATAAAATAAAATTTGTTTTACAACAAATTTGCATAAAACAAAATATGTATTTATTTTTTTTGAAAATATGCATATTTTTCTGTACATAAGTATTTCTGAATTGAGAAAAAACAACAATATGTATTGTCATTATTGAAATTAAAGCGTTTTTTCAACCATTTAATTTCAATTCAAATGTTTATGTACAGAATATATATACATATATGTATATATAGTATGTATAATAGAATAAATTAAAGAATACATTTACAGAAATGTCCTTTTTTGTATAAAATAAATAAAAACCAATAGATTAATATTTTTTTTTCAACAAGTACCTATGACAATATTTGTTTTGAATCTACGATTGGAATAGACTGCTCAGATTCGTTCCCAAAATCTGGAAATAATAATATATCTGAAACTACTTAATTCATATACAGAAGTTTTACCTCAATATTTACACCATAAATTATGTATTGTAGGTATCCCTCCTATAACACGGTAGATAAGTTTCAACATGATTCCGTGTTGTACGAAACCGTGTTTTTTGAGTTAAATAGGTACTATCTAGTATTGTAGAACCAGATTTCCCGCAATTTTCTTATCGTGTTAGAGTGAAACAGTGTTATAGGATACCGTGTTGTAGGAGGGCCACCTGTATACTAAAGAACTAAAGTGCACAACATTTACGCTTTTAAGGTTTACCCTTATTTAAAAGCATACAATATATTATCCTTAAAATTAATTTGCTTCCGAAATTACATTTTACAATGTCAACACTGGCGTTTCCATAGTCAACAGAAAAAAAAACATCCATAAACGAGCAACAGCAAATAATAATAATAATAATATGCCAAGCTTTAGCAAACATAATAAAACATTGATAGTAAAGTACACATTATGATGGTGACTCACATTTGCTTATGGCAAACGATGCATACCCAATCCATGGTGCGGGAAGAAAATTCACGGCATGCTTTGCATACTCGCATTCTACAGGAACGACATGAAGCACCCCTATTAATAATTTTGCCCAATTCAATTCTACATCTCGAACAAGATTGATTTGATTCAATATTTGGGTGATCAAGTGAGCCACCTGTCTTAAGTGCACCCTTTCTACGGAGGTTGTGAAGTTCAGTTCGAAGGAGCCTATAAAGATGTGCGAAAAAAAATTTTTTTTTTGTATAACTAATAATGTGCAATTCTAAACATCAAACACAATAATTTACACTAATAATTATTTATATCTAGGGAAACTACAGATTAAGGCCCGTGTGCAAGTACATGCAATTTAAACGCAAACACGAATAATACCCGATTTCGTTCTCAGTTAATTTTTTTGCCACAAATAAAAATAATTCGAGCTTTACAAAAAACAAAAATCGATATAAATAGTGGATATATTCGTGGTCGCGTACATATATTACGGGCTGCTTGCATACAGGTTTTAACATTATAATTTACCTTTAAATTACATTAATATCTACGCATGATGATTTTTTTAAATATTTCATTATATGTTCAAGAATAAATTATCGACAAACTTCAAAATGTCTTATTTTTTGCTATCGATCGTTCACAAGAAGCATTTAACATTATTGAGAACGATAACGGCAACGTTTATTTTCGATTGTAGTATCATAACGTGTATCTGTATAACTCGTACTATATATGTGTGTACTATATATTAATTTATTTTTTTCAACTTTAAATTAATTAATTATAATTACCTAATTACTAAAAAATAGAAGCTTTCATACCAACTAATCTAATCATTATAAGTTTATATATGAATATACTGATAATTGATAAAAGCTTCTTCAAAATATGCATTTCTAACCACTGTCTGTTGCAAAGATCTACGATTTCGATTAGTAATTATGCACATAATGAGAGTAGGGTTATTGTTGTAGTTATCAACTGAACGGCACTTATTATAAACGCATTTAGATTTATCAGCATCAGAAGCCAAAAATTGTAGGAGCGAAGCATTCTTGTTTTTATATATAATTTGAATAATTACAGGCACCTTTTCTTGGGCTGTTCTCTGAATGATTTCTATAAATATAGACATTGAATTTTTCTCCATAGTTTATTCATGAATAAAACAACATCGTATTTGTATATGTTATATCTTGGAATTTGGATGTTCTGCACGATTGTCGCAGGTTATAATAATACCGGTCCATTTCATTTTTTGTTTTGTTTTTTTTTTTTTTTTGTGGGATGGCTACCATACCTTGCCTCCTGTTACCAGAAATATTTCTGCTCAAAAAGGAGTGTTTGAGTTTTTTGCAACATAAAATATTATGTCTATTCTTTTCTGTTTTCTTTATTTCCTCTTTTTCTTTCCTCCCTTTCCCGATTCTCTATTACCTTCTTTTCCAATTTTTCGTCCTTTATCATAACAAGTTTATATGTATATAAATATACTGATAATTGAAATTCTAAGTCGAAATGTGCTGCATGTCCGTACGTCTGTCCGTGATCAAGATTCTGGCTAAACGGCTGAAGCAAGAAACTGAAATTTTGACAGTTTATTATGTAGTCCTAGAGTAAGATCTCTTTTGGAGTAAATCGGACAAGGTATAGGGGAGGCTGTGGTACAGTGTGCATATAATTTTTATATAAACCATTTACTTGAAAGATAGTCGAAATGTAGAAAAAATGAATATGACAACAATTATAGAGAGTACAAAGATCAAGATTTCCACGATCTACCGTTATAGAGCTGGAATCAATTTTATGTCATTTCTAGCCTTTTTAATTATTTGTATTCAGTTTACTCAATATTTGTTATATTAGTTTTTTTAGTGTGAGAGAGGGCGGGAGCCATATAGCGTTCGAAATTTCTTAGGCCTCTATAGATAGGCCCATTAGACATCCCTCGTTATATATTTATCTCAATTGACATGACAACCTCTTTCTTGTGAAACTAAGCAGCACTTGAGGTGTTCCTTTTACGGAAACCTTACAAATGCTCGCAATTTTAACGCTATTTTTAAGCATTTTAGAGATAATGTCATTATTTGAACTATTTATAAGTGCAATCCAACCACCCGAGCTCAGATTCAATACGGGATCTCTCGCTCCAAAGCCAACCACTCAATATACTAAGCCATTTGGTCGGTATATTTGTTAGATAATAAACAAGTACTCACTACTCATACTGGTTATATATAATAGCCAATTATTCCTTCTTTACTAGTTTTATTTAAATGGTTTGTGTTTAGCTTAACGTATTCTTAAATGTAAGCTCCATGTCCTTGTATACGTTTTTTTTTAATAAACACTTATTGTTATTATATTAATAGACGAGCTTTGTGAAGTGGATCGAATAGATTGATTAAAATATAAAAATTTCTGAATTATTTGATGATTTTTTAAATGTGTGAATTCTATCAACAGATGAAGTGATTTGAGTTTAGGAGTTGTAGGCATATGAATATAATATGTACATATATCTACATATATACAGAAATATCTACATGCTTAATATGTGGTATAGCGTATAGGTGTGAATGGAGAAATTTGGTTTTTTTTTTGGTAAATATGATATTTTATAAGAACTACCTTAAGTATTGAATGTAAGTAAAATTATTTGATCACTTTGAAGTGCTTTCGACCTGTTCCTATATTACATTATAATTAATTAATTAATAATAATTAATTAATTATAATAGAATAACTTCATTTATTATGCCTACTTATTAATTCTAAGGTAATTTAATTTATAGCTAGTTTTTAAATTATACATTGAATAAAAATAGGAACTCATTTATAACATTCAATGTTAAATATTCTTAGAGAGAACATGATATAACAAATGTGTCTTAAATAAAAAAAGGCTTTTCCCCGATTTCTTTAATTGTTCAGCAATTTACTTTTTTCGTTCTGTACAATAAAAAGAATTATTCCAGATCCAGAGACGTTATATTGCATAGCCATTAAAAAGTTAGAGAGAGAACATAAAAAAACATACAAATAAAGAGTTGGTTATTCTAGATCCTTCTGAATTGGTGACGAGATTTGGAATGTGCTTAATGTGACCCTAAGGTTGATGTTATGATTTCCGGCAACAACAACATTTCTTAAGAAAAGGATTATATGTATCTATATACATATTATATGATAAAATTTCTAAGGAAGGATTTTGTTTTTCATTGATTTTGCTCCCCTAATAAAATTTCTCAATACAAAGACAGATGTTATCAGAATATAAGCTGAAAGCTTTTTAAAATTAAAAAAAAATTAATATTTTGAAAATAATGTTCTATGATTGTTGACGAAAACTTTAGTTGTCATCCGTCTGTCATAAAAATTATAATTATACTTATGTGAATGCTGAATGCTGAATAATCCTCATTTTAATTATACACGTTTCTATGGATTCAATCCCAAAATTTGCTTCAAATTTTTGGAGATTTTTCTTATCAGTTTAATTAATTTTTTTTTTAATCAAAAATCTTTTTTGTACAGTCTTGGACGTACATTTTTAATACTGCATAAAATGTTATCGTATATGCTTTCAAGATAATTGGAATGCCAATAAAAGAATCTACTCGAACGTAATATGCCACATATGGTATCAATACTTTGGATCTTAACATAAAATTTGTTGTATATATCCACTTGGCATTTTTCAAACAGCCATCAAGGCATGTAACACACTGTAACAATGAACATTTTATATATCAGAACAATATGCATGTCCTGAAAAGCGTTTGACATAAAAGTTTGATGCATATAAAGCAGGTTATTTAAAAATTGTTGAACTTTAATTTTAAGAAAAAATCACATTTATACATACTATGTACTATACATACATAGGTATCGTATAAATATTTTTATAAGGAAGTATGGCTAAACTTTCTCGAATATTATAGAGTAAATCATTTTAGAGAGTTAATTAAATGTTTTCCTTTTTATTTGTATAAATTTAAAATTCCGAAAAAGTGGTTAAAATTTATAAAAAAATAAGTCACGTTGAGCTTATGTAAAAAGTTTAGGAATGTCAAAGTAACACATAAATGTCATTAAGGACATTTTAAATTTATTAATTGGTGATTTACAATGTTTTTGTGTTAAACTTTTTAAATCTCAATTAACAATTATCAAGTTATCATTAAATTGAATCAATTTAAAAACTAATAAAGAAGAAATAATTGGCTATTTTGTCTATAAAACAAATATTATATTGTATATTGAGTAAATTGAATACAAATTATTGAAATCCCTAGAAATGACATAAAATAGATTGTAGAGTAGATCGTGAAACTTTTTGTCTATCAAGAAAATCTTGATTTTTTTATTCTCTATCATTTTTATCATATTCATTTTTTCCGTAATCTTACTCTAAGACTAAGGTACCTGCGGGTAATAAGGCCTACCTAAGGGAGATTTTGAAATAAAATTAAAAATATAATAGATAATAAAACGATTTTTTATTTAGTCAATCTTACAAGTATTGTAGGAATAAACAATAAATTTAAAATAGAATTTCTACCATAAATAACAAAAAAATAAAACATTTTCAAAAGTAACGATAATAGGCCCTATTATACTATGGGCGGCTAATAAGGCCTATGAATAAAAAACCTGAAAAACATGAAAAATTATAATTATATTTGGTGGTTGAGATCAATAATCAAATATCTAAATCTAAAGCAATTTAAACATAAAATAATTAAAAAACATGATAACATTCCGCTTAACAGTCATCAGGACACTCAAATGCATCAACGTCATATGCTAATAAACCAACGCACTCCTCATGAAAATATATGATAGGCCTTAATGCCCGTCAGTCCTCAAAATTTAAGAAACATTTTTAAAAATACATTAAATGATAAAAACGATTATAAAATTACTAAAAAACACTTTTAATTTTTTAGAAATAATATTATTTGAGTGACAGTATGTTCAATTTAAGATATCTACGACGTTTCTGACGGGGGGGTGGGGGTGTGCAGCCGATGCACAATACGCACAAATCAGTTTGTCTACTTCTAACGAATGTGTGTGTGTGTGGAGTTTTAATTTATGGGTGCGCATTTTAGACGTTTTTGACTTCGTAGGCCTTATTACCCGCAGGTACCTTACATAATAAACTGCCAAAATCTCAATTTCCTAGCTTCAGTCGTTTAGCCTGGATGGCCAGACGGAGATGCATATTTCGTCTTAAAATTTCACGAGAAAGACAGTAGTGTTAACATTTTTTTCTACGATAAGTATTAAGGGGCGTTATAAAGTCTGTACTAAAATAATAATATCCTTTAATTAACATCACAGGACTATAAAAAGTGTTGTGGTTTTTCAATGATTTTTTATGGTTAAAATTAAATTAATTTTATTTTATGTTGAATTTTTTTTTTTAAGTTTATACTTATCTACCCTAGTTCATTTTAAACTATATAATATAGCAAAGAATTCTATAAATACTTAGAAACTTATGCCTGGAAATCGTAGACTGGACAAATTTTTCTAAACAGTTTTTCTTAACACGAAACGTTGAATTTTTATAATGCCAGTAATGTTTTCCATCTTATAGGACAATGTCAACATATATTTTCAGTAGATCAGGATTGTATGGAACCACTTGTCTGTCGCCTATCGTCGCTACGTCTACTTCTCATTCACGCCGTATTTATTGATTAGAATGTTTTCTTTTTTTCAAGAAAATACATCGAAAATTCAAAGAAAATGTTTTTACAAATGAACTGCAGGGGCGTAGCGTAAAATTATTCGTTGAGTATTCTGTATTTAAAAGTTAACCCTTAGGGATGTATGTTTGTATGTATACTTCTTACTTACTTATCCTGACACTATGACCGACGACCGATTTAGGAGTTCTTACTAATACATACATTCATTTACACCCTTTAAATTTGTGTCACTACCTACGTATTTCAAATTTAAGAAAAAATAAAAAAAACAATCAAAAAGATACTCCTTTAACCCTAAAGCGCAAAACGGAGTCCGTTAGACTCCGCAGAGCAAGGAAAAACCTATAACTTTTAAAGGAAAAACTTTTTCAACCGGAGTTTTTTTACTATTTTTGAGTTTTTTAGGCTTTATAGAAGAAAAAAAATGTATTAATTTTTTTTCACAACAATTGTATACTCTCTTGCATTTTTGTTATAAAAAAAATTTGCGCTTTAGGGTTAAAAGGGTTAAAAATAAAATCAATCTCTATCGATCAATTATTGATAGTGCTTTATTGCTCTTGTTATCGATAGTCCCAGAATATTTGAAAAGTGAAGTAGAATTCGTCTCATCAGAAAGGATAAGGCACTTACTTATACGAGAGCATAACACCACGTAAATGGCTAATTCTTCCACTTCATGTTAGGGATGCTAGAACTGTTAACTTTATCAGGAGAGGCGGGGCTAAACTCTTTAAGTTCTTAGCTTTATTTTATTCTTAGTTTTCTTTAATTGTTACTTTAATGGTGAGTTTGATTTTTTATCCATCTTTTATTGTAAAAAGAGATTTTCGACCTTTATATCTTTCTTGAAATAGCCTCACCTATTTTTGTGGGAATTTCCTATTAAGTTTCGAACCTTTTTGGGTATCTATATGACATTTTGTTTGTGATGATTTTACATATTTCTTACCTGCACTAGTGCACTTATTTCCTTTTATCTATATCCTTAATACAAACGGTAGAAAAACAGGTTCTTTTCACTGCGACAAAGCTATAGCCACAAAGAATTTTTATTTAGAAATACAAAGAACGACCATTTAGATTTAAATTTTAATATATTTTTAATATTTGGTCGGACCACCTTTACATTTAATTACATCAACAATTCTATTATTCATAGTATTGTACAAGTTCCTTTTATAATTTTGATTGATGGTTCACCCAGATTCGTTTTAGTTCTCCTACGGTGTCATACTGTTTGCAATCTTTGAAAACTTCTCTGGAAAGTATTCCCCAAACACTTTTGATTATGTTTAAATCAGGTGAATGTGCTGGCCGGTCCAAGACATTGATGTCAGAGCCATTAAAAAAATCTTTTACCACTCGTTCAGTGTGCACGGCAGCGTTGTTCTGTTGGAAAATGTAATTTTCAGTAGCCATTTTTTCTCCAAGTTCTTATAGTGCAGCTTCCAATAGCTCTACATATTTTTCTGCATGAATTCTTGTAGATAAGAAACATATATTGGTGTTTTCTTGAAAACCAATTGCAGACCAAACCATTACAGAACCAACCCACCTGTATTTTGGAAAAAAAATAAATCTATCTGGCCCATCCAAATTAAACTTTTTCTCATCTGAAAAGATGACGTTCCTCCATTCACTGGTCCAGGACTTGTATTTCCTTGCAAACTCCAATCTTGCTTTCTCATGTATCTTAGTTGGGGGTGGTTTTTTGCACATTTTTTTTCTTTGTATAATGGGAGATTGTTTAAGAAGACGTTGTACATTACGAACATTCGTTTTAACATTTGTTTTTTCTAGAATTCCACGCGCACGTTCATCACGTGCAGAAATTGCCCGAGGACGCCCATGCGTATAACTTTTTCCATAATTCTCTTTGTCATTTACGTAATTATTAATTAATTTTGCACTCCTATGTAATTGTCTTGCGATTTCCCGATTACTTTTATTATTTTCTTTTAAAACGTCAATTTTTGCTTTTTTGTATCACTAAGCACTTTACCTCGTGGCATTGTACAATTTTATTTTAATTTTTTCCCAATCTTTACTACAAAAAATTAAATTACATGAAATCAATATCTTAATGCACCAAAGACACAATTTTAACTGAGTAGTTACCATAAATTGAAATATCCATTAAGTGAGGCTATAGCCGGTGTTTCTACATTTGGCATTAAGAATTAAAATAAAAGGAAATAAGTGCACTAGTGACGGTAAAAATGTCGCGCACTTTATATATTAATTTAATAATCCTGCTAAAAAAAGAATCTTGGGTACAAATGGGTTATGATTTACATTAGGGTTATTCGTAGTGGGTAGAAGCTCAGCTTACTAATTGAAATCATGCATACACTATTTATCTCTTTTGCGTACAGGACATTTTATTCGTAGTGCAGAAACATTTGGTCTGTAAAATGTACAGCTTATTCAATAATGCTTGAAGTAAGTAAGTAAATAAGTAAGTATCCATATCAAATACATTTCAGTTAAAATATCCTGCTAATGAAATTGGTATTTAAACTAATTTGAAATTATTTTTTTACTTTATTGTATTACTGGGTTGATAATTTCTATATTTTAATTGGGTATTCTGTGATAAGCCAGCTCCCCCGGGACTCTACGTCACTGATGAACTGAATTGTTTACATTGACAAATTTTGTTTGTTTGGGTTTTTGGGTATTTATATATACTTGTGTAGTCATTATATTGCCGGCGCCATTCTTATTTTTATATTAGTGGGTGGTGCGGATTCGACTTAAAAAAAGAAAGAATTAATCAATCACATATACCAAGTGAGTGACATATGTAATAGAATTTATTCCTTTGTGGAAGATACACTATTTTCATTGCATTAAAACCAAAATAAAAGTAAAATAATAATATATTTTTCTGCGTAGACACTTTCTTACAGGAAATGGCTGCTTAATCAAATCAAATATATGTACATATGTATGTATAACCAAGGGTTAAATATACTATAGGTGTATGTACATTGTACATGTACATACTTATACACAAAAGTATACATATAGTATATAACTTGAATTTTGGCATAATTCTTAATACTTATGTAAATATTTTTGTTGTGATGATTGTTATTTCTTGGTATTAATTTTATAAACCTTTTGCGCTCTACTCTACATATAACAAGAGTTAACACTTAACGCCAAAAGTGGTTGAAGATGGAAAACATTTTTGTTTGTGTTTTATATTTAAACATGGAAAACTGTATCATTGTAAACTAAAAGTGTCTTATATTTCAGCAGCATTCTATTTAATTGGTATGTTGTAGGCGTAATTTGAGAATAATTCATTATAATGAGAATTTTTGTTAAGTATACATACGACGGCATATATATTTATATTTATACTTAACAAAGTTCATTAATTTTTTTCTTGTGGTAGTCTATAACTTCAAAATGAGTGTATAAACAGCAAATATGGAACAATGTACATCATTATGTATTAATAATGGAACCTTTTCTTTACTTAATTTTTGTAAATTTGTTTATATATGTATATCTATATAGAACTATTGGATAGTACATAGTTAGTATTTTATGGATAGATATCTAAATAAAACCAGTAAGGAAAAAATAATTGGCTGCGCCAATACAGGTACAGGTAATCCTCGTATAACGCCGAGATTAGGTTCCACAAAAATGCCGCGTTATACAAATAGCATTATACGAGACAAGGAACCCATAGAAAAAGTAGGGTTACGTTCCAAATCAAAACGCTATTTTAAACCAGTAAAGAAGAAAAAATTGGCTACGCCGATTATAATATACCCGTATGAGTACTTGTTTATTATTTCCAACT
>JANSTT010019102.1:0-12180 GCA_026745375.1 Platyura marginata | reverse complement strand
GAATATGACAAAAATGATAGAGAATAAAAAAATTAAAATTTTATTTATAGACCAAAAAGTTCTACGACATACCGTTAAGGCCCTGTAATCAATTTTATGTAATTTCTAGAGTTTGTTATCATTTTCTCAATGACAGATGACAGAAAATCGCAATCGCAATCGCAATGGACCGTTCCTAAATTACAAGTGTTAACCATTTGCAACTGACATAAGTCATTGCGATTGTGGTCACGTGACGCTCGTAATCCTTCGCAATGACATCGCAATCGCAATTCGCAATTGCGAATAAAGGAACGCTCTCCGGCAAATATTTCTCACATGTCATGGGACTCAAACTCACGCCATCTTAACGACCGGTTTGGGTGATTGTTTTACTTTTGACTTGAAAGAAATTTCTCTCGTTTTTATTCGTTTTTATTTGATTTCAATAAATAATAATTACTCAAATATGAGTCACAAAAAAAAATTGTCTACTTGTAACGAATATTTGTTATCTAAATAACCGATATTTTGACTTATTTTTCAAATTTTCCGCGAAATAAGATCATTTGAAAGTCACTCTATAAAAATTAGTTCTATTTGAATTGTCTATTTAGATTTTGTATGTCAAACCGTATAAATATACTATTTTTCGTGTTAAATTTTTATATTTGCCAATTTGAAACATGTGGATTGAAAATATTGTGTGTTAGAGCGAGAATAGTGTTTTTTTGTGGACTCCACTTTTGTCAAAATAAAATAAATAATTTGCTAAATATTTTCTTCTTAATTTAAAAATGATTGAAAATTGTTATTCGTAATCCGTATTAGCATCCGAATACTTATTGCTGTTGATATTTAAAGTACTTGGATTCGATAAAATACTTTAATATCGGGTACCCAAAGCCACAGTCATCACATAACATCCTAACCATGTTTATTATAATCAAAAACACAAAAATGCGGACAATATTTAGTTTTAAATATATTGCAGTAATTATAAATAGACAGTTAGTAAATTCTGAATATTGTTGTCGAGCATTTAGTAATAATCTATTATTTAATAATCGAAATGATTTTGTTTATAAATCAAGTAATTTTAATGTACCGGCAATACGTTCCTATTCTATGGATGAGGACATTGAATCATCGAATATTGAAAATGAATTTGAAAATCCAGATGAAAGTCAGGACCATGGCATTCTGGACTCTGATATGTATTCTATGTTCTGTTTGAAATATGTTTTGTATCCAAACAAATCAGATCCACTTATTTATAAACTAAATAAAAGTGAAAGCACGGATGAGGTAAGTTAAACGAATAGAAATCTTATAATATTGATCGTTAGCAACAATTTATTATCGTTCCTAAACTTAACCTGAGCTTGTATTTTGTTCGCACAATGTCGGAATGATTGAGAGAGAATGAGAGATGTAGCAGTCGGAATCATTCCAACATTGACATTTTGTGCGAACAAAAAACAACCTCAGATAATATTCTCCAATCGTTCCATTGCCAGCCACCTCTTTGAGTTAAAGTAAAGCTCTTCTATCTCACCGCCGTAATCCTATTAACACCAATTAATCAATATAGGTACTACCACTGTATTTTAATTAATTGTAGATTTTGGAACTAATTAAAGAGAATATTGATGATTTGACACCACAGCAATCTATTCAAAGTGTTTTGGTCATATGGGAGCAATTTAAAAATATCAATAAAGTATTAATTGTAATTACGATAATTAAGAATTACGATTAATTTTTGTTTTTAGAATGAACGTAAAATCCTAACGCATAACTTACTGCAGAGCAGCAGTTTCCAAAAATTATTAAAAAAGATTGAATTGCATTCAGCTGGACTAACATCTGATGAACTAACCATTTGCTTGTTATACTTAGGCAAACTCGACGTTAAAATGGAACACAAAACTATGGTAGCAGTACTAGAAAAATGTCTTCACATTATACGAAACAGTAAATTACGAAGCACTTCTTCCAGCTACATATAAAAAACCTTGAAAATATTTATTTTAGATGACGCTCCATTTCCACTGACAGCCCTATCACGTTTTACAGTTGCGGTAAGCGCATCCAAACAATTGTATACATTTTTTGTGTGCCAAGATGCTTTGCCCAGAATTCTGGACAATTTGGATATGGCCAAAGATAGTGAAGATCTTCGGCTGGTTACAATTTGTTTAAATAATTTACATCAACTAATTACGAAAAATATTTTGAAACAATACAAGGGCAAAGTTCAACAGCTGTACGATGGCGGAAAGTTAAATTCGGATACTTCTAGATGTCTTTTGAAGGTATATAGAATTTTAATTTTAAAATAGCCGGCTGCTCTCTGAAAATTGTAGCTGAGAACTGAAGATATTTTACTTCAATGTCGTTTTATAAATGTATCTCGGTTATCTACATTGCCCCGCCATTACATTACCTCGGGCGACGGTTCAACCTCTAACCAAAGATGCTTAACTGTTTTATTGTATCCGATGACTTTCAATATGGCGACTATCCTAATATTACTCACTTAGTGCTCTAGACTAGACAATCACCATTAATCGGGGAGAAGATAATCTATCTTGCTTTTAACAATGAGTAACTAATGTCAATCGGCAAATATGATCTGAAACTATTTAGTCACCATCTCCTGTTTGGGAATCATACATTGTTGACCATTCTTCTCAATCTCTACCAATTTGCATCTGACCTTAGTTCGTTTCAGGACTTGTTCAATGAGGTTTCTTTGTCTATGGCTATTCTATGCTACATAATCTTCTGTCTATCGACTTGTCTACGAGTGAATGCGAAGGATGCGCGAGTGTGTCTGCAGCGTGGAAATTATTGCCACTGTCACCTGATGAACCTGAAATCTTCGTGCTAAGAGAGGACATCTGAAACAAAACTAAATATGAAAATACAAATTTTGGATGTGTAGGATGTAGGTTATCGGAAATGTCTTAATTCTTAAAAGATCAATCAGAAACGGGTGAAGATGCACGGATGACTCAACAAATTTTCTTTATTTTAACCCGATTATCTTTAGTACTGTTCTGAACTGACAAAACTAATTCCATAATAAAAATTTATTCCAGATAATACAATTTTTAAACTATCCACAATGGTCGTACGACAATTCGATACTAATTCGAAATCTGATGGTATTGCTTAAGGAGAAAATTGCCGATTTCCAAGTAAAAGAACTGGAATTAGTATTTAATGTAGGTAAAACAAGACAAGCCCCCCCCCACACAAGTAATATGTACCTAAATCTTTAATGTACAATTTCAGGTATTCCAAAGTCAAATGGAACCAGCTGAATTAGTGCCAATCATCATGGATCGGGCGCAAAAACTTTTTGAAAAAACACCAACCGCCGAACTGTTGGCATGCTCCGTAATGTATACATTACCCGAAAAACGTTTGCAAATGACACAAATAGCCAAAGATTTTATTTATTCCGATTCGACATTCGATACAACAACAATACCGACACTTTTTAGGGTGGGCCTTTAAAATAAAGTTTTTTTTTTCTCAGTATTTAAATTTAATTTTTCCTTTCAAGGTTCTTCGTTTGCTAAAAATATCGAATGTTAATATTTGCAATAAATATTGGACCAAAGTGATAGCGGAAATTGAGAATAATCCACGGGAACAGGAGGGTCACATAATAGCCCGGCATTTTCATCGCTATATGCATTTTAATAACAATTTGGGCGGAACGTATCGTCACATTGAATTTGAAAAATTAGTCACAAACATTTTACTGGACGATTTGAATGATGGCATCGCATCGTTTATTCCATCGAAATTTGCCAAAATCGTTTCGTTTATACTGGGCTATGGACAAACGTCCAATGATCGAACGATGTTTTTGCCATGGATTATTACGAAAATTGAAATTATGACCCAGCAGTTTTCAATATTAGATTGTCTACATATTTCGAGGGGTGTTCAAATTGCACTTCAATTAAGGTAATTTTATTTGTCAATAATTTCTGGTCATTATCCTTTATACTAAGGATATTGCGAAAAGGAATTACCAAACAAAGTTTAGAATTTACATATTATTAGGCGAAAAAAAGACACAAAAAAAGTGTGAATCGAAGATGATAATTGAAAGTCTGATCACCATCATCATGTATCGCACTACAGTCCGTTGTGGACCATGGTGTTCTCTAAACTTTGGCTCCAAGAAGTTCGGTCTAAAGCGAGCGTTCGCCAATTCGCTAATACACGCATACGCGATACTATCTTGGCGATATTATCTCCTCATCTCTTTCATTGACTGACCTGCAACCCCCTTTCTTCAGAGTTTGTATTCATCAAGCGATTCGGCACACGGTTAGTGTCCATTCTGGTACCAATCTTAGTTTAATTATTTTGAACAATGTCCGATTCGTTATGTAGCTCTTTGATTTCGTGGCTATAACAAATCTTGTGAAAATCGGTTCCAAAAAACGCCCCCCGCCCACAAAATGTCTTTACCTCTACCTAAATCTAAATACTCACTATTGACTAACATTCCGTAAATTTATTTGAATTTAAATTATCTATAGTAGAACGATTAACGTTCACAACAGATGTGTCAATATTTTGAAATCATTTGTTTGACTATCAATGTAGGTAAAGGTGCTACACGATGTCAACATCAATGTTAAACACAATAGAATTAGAAAACAATTACTGTGAAACATTAACTGAAACATTTTGTCTAATTGAGATCAGTACTTACCAGAGATTACTGCTCGAATAATGTGGGTAATTCTTGTTCTGTTTTATACGTTCAGTTATATTTGTTTGCTATTGGTAAAATGTTCTTGTTCGGTTGTTTTAAATAATTTAGAATTGAATAACTAAATAACTAAGTAATCAAAAAAAAAATATTGGACTAAATCATATCATGTCTAGTTAATTTTTATTTTTGTCTTCACAAGGTACCGACATTATATTTCGCCAGAATTAGCCACACAACTGGTACGTATTGAAAATGTGATGGTTGCCTGCATTGAACGTCACCTTCAAAATACCGATTTAACACTACTTGAACTTAACAATCTACTACGTGCTTATAACAATCGAAAGAGTAGTAGTAACTTTATGTTAGAGATTTTATTGATCATAAATTGTTCTAAATTTATTTTTTTTTGTTTTTGATTTTAGATTCTAAAAAGACGAATATATTTTACCGAATGTTGACGAGATTCGATGTGATACCAATTGAAATGTCATCAAGACTATTAAAAGAAACGACATTTAATCTAAATGCATCGCAATCGGTAATACCTCGATTAAATGAACGTTTAATGGAATATATTGTCGATAACAAACAGTACGTAATTGGGGAAACGGTTGAAAAGGCTTTGTTTTGTAATTACACGGCAGGATATATGCCAAAAAATGATGATATTTTAACAGTGTCTGCCGAAATTATTCAGAGGTATTTTAAATTCGAAATTTTTTTTTTTTAAATTTAATTCATTTTTTTTATTTTTTCTTCTAGAGATTTTAATTATATGAGTGGACTGTCCATAGTACAAGCATGTTTGGCACTGGCTTTTTATAAAGCTTTACCAGATGATCTGATCAATAGAGTATTCAATATAGATTTTATAAAACGTTTGGAAGACGAGATAGAAATGTGCTATTCAAAGGTACGTTGCAAATGGTGTATTCGGCACGCTTATTATGATTACTACTTACTACTTCTATTATTACTTTTTGCTCTTTAATTTTTTCTCTATAATTTTTGTTATATTCATTTTTTTCTCTAATCCGAATATATTTCGGAGTAAATAAATGGTTTACTGTACAAACTATAATGCTCTAACATCAGTCGATTAGCTGGAATTTTGATCACAGACAGACGGACTTAAAATTTCACGAAATGTTTTTTTTTTTTTTTCAATTTAGGCAACATATCCACAACGAGTTTTCAATCAAGTTATGCAACTAAATCGAGCAGTCTGTTTGGATTTTCCGGAAGCAAATGTCCCATGGTTTCAGCAGAACTACATCGAAGCACAAATTTCAAAAAGTATTTATTCAATTCAATATCTTAAAATGTATTTAAAAAAAAAACAATTTGAAATTGTAGTGTCAACATTGAAGAATCAATTTCACAAAGACATCAAAGAAATCCTACTGTCAATTGTTTCAAATGAAAGTTTTCTGAAAATCGACGAAATCACACCGTACGGTTACAAAATCGATTTTGTCGTATATTTTGATAAAAACAAAGGAATTATACCACCGCCGCAAACAGATAATCTATTTCTACGTCAAATCGATAAGTAATTCAAGTTTAAGTCGACAAATTCAGGATTAAAACTAAACAATTTTTTTTTTTTTTTGCTTTTAGAATTGCATTACTTTTAATGAAAATTGACGCATATTGTTTCAACGACCAAAAACATTTAAAGGGCCGAGAACATTTACGTCAAAGACATTTGGAAATGTTGGGATACCGAGTAATCCAAGTGAAATATAGTGAATGGAATTCAATGTATATGAATGTGCCTGGAGCTAAAGTTAATTATTTAAAAAAATTACTACAAATATCGTGATGACTAGAATAAAAGACTACAATTAGAAATGGTTTTTTTTTTTCAAGAAAAAAAAACGTTGAGGTAAGAATTTAAAATTTTTTATTCATTAATGAGTAGTGACGAACGGGGGGGTGCGTCTTAATATTTAGTATAAACATCAGATTCATTTAATACTACTACGGTTGAGAAGGAAACTTTTATCCAACAAAAAACGTTACATAATTTGCCAGAACTTTGTCTTGGGATAACGCACTTTGGTGTGGATTAAGACGAATATCAGTTAAGAGTACTTAGGCCTTACTATGGCTAATTTAGCATAACAACTTACTGACACTGAATTTTTACAAAAAGTGGTCGTTCAATTTTATTAACCAAATTCATGACAGCGTTGTTTGAACGAATGTGGCATTGTTCATAGGGAGGTTCTTTATCTGAAAAATTTCCGAAACTAACCTTTTTTGATTTTATGAATTTTACAATTTTTTCTTTTCCTGAAAACCTTACAATACTAACAAATGATATAAAATTGAATTACAGCGCCATAACGGTAGATAGGAGAACTTTTTGGTCTAATAATTAAATTGTTATTTTTTTATTCTCTATAATTTTTGTTATATTCATTTTTTCTGTAATCCAAATATATTTCGAGTAAAGTAATGCTGAAACATGATCGAATCTCGAACACAATAAATGACTGTCCCATTAAAGTCTAATATGAAAAGTCGTCAAAAAATCTGGTGCACGGGTCACAACATTATCAAATTCCAAAAATGATAATTTCCCATCACCATCAACGTCCGCTTCTTCAATGACCTTCTCGGCAATTTGTTGATGTTCTTCGGGCGTTAATTCATTGCGCGTCAATGCCTTTAAAACTGATTTTAAATCGGATGGCCCAATAAAGCCATCTTTGTCAAAATCTATAAAAAAAAATTTACTACAAACTGAATATACCCGGAAACACAATGAATTTACCATAAATCTTAAAAGCATAGAACACCTTAATCTCTCGTGGAGCCTGTTCACTGAACACCGACAATAAATCCAGGAAATCTTCAAATGTTAAATTTCCATGCCCGTCACGACTGAATGCTTCACATATACGTTGTTTAAAGGGATTTTCCTTTAATTCATCCAAATGCTCAATGTCTGCTCGGGGCACACGAATACTAGACGGTTGTCCATCTGTCATTTGTTTTGGCACTATATCCGGTCTCAGGGCACGATAATGTTGATGGACTCTATTAGGTATAGATGAAGGTTTTTAGTTTTAAGGATTTTTTTTTTTAGAAATCAATAAAATCACCTCAGTATTTCTTTTCGTGTAAAAAATGTACAATCCTTTGTGAAGGAATAAATGGGAATAATTGAACGTATGGTAAACAATCGTAAATTCACCTTACCTGATAATCGTCTAATTGCTGATCGGTAAATGTTGCAATTTTATTACCCATATTTATATTCGATACAAAGACGACACTGGACACAACACTAGATACAGAACGAATCAACACACACAGCTCATCGTAAACTAAACACAACCCAAAAAGGAATGAGAGCATCGCAACACCACATTTACCTAATATACGAATATATATAGAATTCCTTTTTGATTCCGTTTTTATATTAAAACACACGCTACAATAATTCACTGCAGGCTCGGCAGTTACCATGACCACTATAATAAAAAGAGGAGTGCCCCATCAAATTCATATCTATCTCTCAACCCCCATAATAGATTAATATCGAAGAGGGGGGGGGGGACTTAACATAAATAAAAATAGCAACTTGAAAGACATTTTTATATATATTTTATGACATTATTTTTATATTTAAATAAGAAAATTACATGCACACACACAGAGACACACAATACATGCACACAAATTTAATTGTATAAAAATATAAATTTTAATTAAACTAAATTTTATTCGTGATGTAGATATTCTTTGTAGGCAAGGTGAGATGCATTCGTTTGTCTGATATATTTTGAGAAATGTTGAATCGGTTTTGGGTCCAAATCCAAAACGATTACATTTGTAAGGATCTTGTAATCGTCTAATGTTATAACGTGATGAGGATTTAGACCGTTTGTTCTAAAAAAAAATAAAAAATTATTGAATCACGTTTAAAAGTGAAATTCAAATCACACCCACTTTGAGTTTTCATTTCCAATTTATTTTATTAAAAAAAAAAACGACTTGAATGCACTTTTCCGAACTTCTTTCGAACCTCTGATAACACTTTTTGATGTACATATTTAGGAAATTTACTATTTTGATTTAAAATTTAATGGACAATGAACAGGGTGACACGGTGAATCGTAAAAAATGACGCCAAAGACAATAATATATTAGACAAGGGGCGAAATGTTTTGGTCATATTCTTTTTGGATTAATTTCTCGCCGGCGAATTTACCCTACACTTTGTCTAACGAATAATTTATCTCACAGGAAGTTTCTTTCGCAGACAATTTATCTCACGAACACTTTATTAGCTTTACTATCGGATATCTTGATCTTTCTTTTTGCTTTCTTTACTCGGTTGGTCATGTTATGAGATCCCCTGGGTTTAATAGTGTCTAGTCAATATGACATTAGCGGTTGTGGAGGGATTCACTATG
Organism: Platyura marginata; assembly: GCA_026745375.1. Taxonomy (NCBI): domain Eukaryota; kingdom Metazoa; phylum Arthropoda; class Insecta; order Diptera; family Keroplatidae; genus Platyura; species Platyura marginata. The sequence goes on along the minus strand of JANSTT010019102.1, from coordinate 3,018 downwards.
CGAGAGGGGGAAGGGGGAGAGGTGGATGTTCTCATAACAATTTTTTCATTTTGTATGAAAAATCATAGTAGACTTGTAGAAAATTTATTAAATTTAAGGGGGGGTGTGGGGGTGCTTCATCATCACTTTAAACTTAATTTTATCCTTGTGTTAAAAGATTTTTGAACATTTATAAATCTAACCAAGTAGAAAGAAGTCCGGCAGTACCAGGTTTCAGGTTCAGGTCACTGGGCAACCACAGCTTCAACAATCTGGGAGAAATCGGTGAAAAAACAGTCCAGCATGTGTTAGGATTTCTTAACGCTTCTAAATGTCTAAAGCCAAACCTCCCGAGTGACCATAACAACAAATAGGGTATTTAGTGGTATCAAAATGGCCTAAGTGTGCTAATTGACCAGCAGAATCTAGCCACTTTTACCAACCAACCAACCAGAAAAAAGTTGTTTTTTTACAATTTAAAGCTGAAACTGCAGCCTTCAATTGCGAGGAAAATTGTATACACCAATTAATGTTCTCAGAAAGATTCTTATACTTACACCAAAATTAACAATAAAATAGTAATAATAATACCTACCTGTGTAAATCTTTTGCTGACAATACATAAAATGTCAACATTATTGAACAATCCAATGCGGTCGCACCAAGCAAATACTTTTCTTTGTTGTCGAGGCATTGTAGAGACTTTTGCGGTGATAAAATGTTCGATCGAAATTTTGCTAGAAGACTATTTATGTATGCATGCGGATGTTGAGTTTCATCAAAATTATCTATATTCGATAGACTAGACTAGATTGGTAGAGAAGAGATTTTTTTTAATTTTTTTTTTTTAATCTTTAAGGGGCTCTCAGGGGAAATTATTTAAAATTTACTTGCCTTAGCTAACAGTTGTATATTTAGGATTTGTTTAAGTATACATTGTTCAGGTAATTGATTCGGTATTGTTTCTTCGCATGTAAATCTTTGGTAGTATGGCTAAATAATTAAATATTTTAGTAAAATTCATTTAATTATGTTTGAAGAAAGTTTTTACAAATTTAACTTGACTTTTGTCGACAGAATATATTGTAATAGGTCAGAACCTCGAAAAATAACTATAAAAGAAGCAAGAGCGTCATTACCTTATTTTAAGACCATCTACTGATCATCATCCCAATAAGGTCTATCTCCGTCTCTGCTTTTAATGAATGCTAATCTTCTTTCTCTTCAACACAGCTCATTTAACACATTGGCGGACAGTAGTGTTTTTGCCCAATCTGGATATAGGAAAGGGTACTCATGTGAATCTGCTTTAAACTTGGTGCTGGCTAATTGGAATGAACTGTATGATGAGAACTGTGTAATTGCAAGTGTTTTCTTAGATCTAAATTAATTGACAAGTTGAAAGATTTTTTCGTGTTATGGATGCAGAGGGTGAATGGTTTAGGAGCTATCTGAATGAGAGAAAACAATGCACGAAGATTAGAGAGTATATATCGACGCAAATAACCAATAATCTAGGAGTACCGCAGGGATTAGTACTAGGACCAATCTTGTTTATTCTATTTATAAATGATTTTCCGACTATAATAAATGAAACCAAAATAAAGTTATTTGTCGATGATACTCTTATATGGAAAGTCATTGTTAAAGTGAGAAATACAATCAATAAAGATCTGGGGAGGATTGATGAATGGCTTAGAATGAATAAATTGAAACTAAATATTATTAAGACTAAATGTATGAAAATTTCGAATCGACCGTTGGTGAATGGACAAATTGTGACTTTTGTCGACAGAATATATTGTAATAGGTCAGAACCTCGAAAAATAACTATAAAAGAAGCAAGAGCGTCATTACCTTATTTTAAGACCATCTACTGATCATCATCCCAATAAGGTCTATCTCCGTCTCTGCTTTTAATGAATGCTAATCTTCTTTCTCTTCAACACAGCTCATTTAACACATTGGCGGACAGTAGTGTTTTTGCCCAATCTGGATATAGGAAAGGGTACTCATGTGAATCTGCTTTAAACTTGGTGCTGGCTAATTGGAATGAACTGTATGATGAGAACTGTGTAATTGCAAGTGTTTTCTTAGATCTAAATTAATTGACAAGTTGAAAGATTTTTTCGTGTTATGGATGCAGAGGGTGAATGGTTTAGGAGCTATCTGAATGAGAGAAAACAATGCACGAAGATTAGAGAGTATATATCGACGCAAATAACCAATAATCTAGGAGTACCGCAGGGATTAGTACTAGGACCAATCTTGTTTATTCTATTTATAAATGATTTTCCGACTATAATAAATGAAACCAAAATAAAGTTATTTGTCGATGATACTCTTATATGGAAAGTCATTGTTAAAGTGAGAAATACAATCAATAAAGATCTGGGGAGGATTGATGAATGGCTTAGAATGAATAAATTGAAACTAAATATTATTAAGACTAAATGTATAAAAATTTCGAATCGACCGTTGGTGAATGGACAAATTGTGATTAATGAATGTGTGATCGAGAAAGTAAACAGTATGAAATGCCTCGGTATAATTATAGACTTTAAAATGAACTTTAAGGAAAATGAAGATTTTGTTTGTAAGAAAGTAGCAAAAAAAGTCTATTTTTTGGGTCGATTATCGAAAAACGATGGCTGGGAAAATAAGTGTGTATAAGTCTGTGATTGCTCCCCATTTTAATTATTGTGCGACGTTACTGTTTTTAAACAACGAAATGTTTGATATAATGCAGAAACTTCAGAACAAAGCTATGCGTATAATTTTAAATTGTAGAAGAGATGCAAGTGTGATATGGATGCTAAATGCACTAGAATGGATGAATGTGAAACAGAGAGTTACTTAAAAACGTTTGCTTATATTTAAAATTAAACACCAACTGATGCCTCAATATTTGTGTGAACTAGTGAGGATGAGTAGTGATTGTCATATGTATCCAGTGAGAAGCCAGGAAGACTTTAGACTTCCATTATATAAAAAATCGTGTTCGCAAAATTCTCTGTTGTATAAAGGACTAAAAACATT
>JANSTT010019101.1:0-12181 GCA_026745375.1 Platyura marginata | reverse complement strand
TAATACTTTTTTTTTTTTGTACTCAACAATTGTGTTTTAGTCAGCTTTTTTAATTTTTTTTTTTTTTTTTATTTTATTTTTTTTTTTTTTTATGCAAAATTAAAGGACATCGTTGATTTTTTTTTTTGTTTTTTTTGTTTTTTGTTTTGTTTTATTTATTTTTTTTATCATAGTTTTATTTTTATTTTTTTCTCTCTACCATCATATTATATTTACATCATAAGTACTGGAAATTGGCAATTGTTTGTATTATATGCAAAATATTGAGAAAAAAAAAATTAATAGAATTAATATAAAAAAAAATAAAAATTAAAAAATACAAAAACCAATCACATTGTGGCGCCGCTGAAATCGCAAATTAAGTAAAGATGCCGACGACGACTAGATGAAAAATCATTTCGTATGTATTTTTAACAATTTTTTGTTTTGTTCAATAGTGTTTAGTTTAGTCTACATCAAAAACTGATAAGTGTCATATTTTTTTTTTTAATATATTCTAGAATATAATTAGTTTTTTTTTTAGGTCGTACGCAATACCCCCAATAATAGATAATTAATATAAGACAAAAATTTGTCCTGTTTTTCGTATTGTGTTAACCATTTGTTAATAAACATTTTGGTATTTTTTTTTTAAGTACGGCCACATAGGGTTAAGTATAATTTATATAGTAATTTATTAAATACTAAAAATTTAAAATTCTATTACATACATTTAATGGTAAATTTTAATTTACCTAATATTTTTCTAAGTGTAAACGGTTATCGAAATAATTTTAAATTAATATTTTGGAATGTGGTAATTTAAATAGAATATTTTTAATTATTTTATTAGTTTTTTTTTGTTTTGTTTTTGTGAATAGTGCCAATTTAAAAACTTGATAACTTCTCGGAGCAGTTGGTTTGGATTGGATTCCACCTTATAAACATTAGGTAAGTCCTTTCAATTATATACTATCGACAAATGAGAGCCGTACATTTTTTTTGGCCAAAAAGCTGTAACTGTAATTGTAGTTTCCTAACGGTTAGGCTTAGAACTTTTTCGTCCATTAGAGAAATGCCTATTTTTTTATTATCTTTTATTTTGTCTTTATCTATTGTTCCTCTACTGCTACTCTAAATCAAAAATACTCAGTATAATGAAAAAATTCTTATTTTTTATAATATTTTAATTAACAAGAGTTGTCTTTAAAGATAATAAAATCTTTTGACTCTAATTAATTTTCATTGTAACAAAAATGAGCCAAAAAGTACTGTAGTGTTTATAAAAAGTTCAGAAGGGGTCATATCTTACTTTCCCCAACACTTTTAAATAAAAAAAAAATTTTAATTTTTCAATATAAACTTTAAACCCCCTTAGATTGCAGGGGAGGACGTCTGCAAAATATTTTCGTATCAAAAATTGGTTAGGGAATCCCCCTTTACCATATCCGCCTCCCACTTACACTGATATTAACCGTTTTCCATACAAACTATAACCACTGCTATGTTAATAACAATATATGGAGTCAAATTCTGGTCGCAAATCACAGTTTCTGACATTTAACGAACCGCACAAAATAACGCTTCTGCGCATTATTAATTATCAAATTTTTTGTAATAATTACCCGCAACTATCTGCTGCCACTACGTGAAAAAAACACATTAAAATAAATTACTCAATACCTGGAAACATTTTGCTTGTGCAGATAAATTCTGTAAACGTCAAAATCCATGATTTGCGACCAGAAAGAATTTGACAACTGACTTTTATGATTTTTTTATCAAAACCCAATGGAAACCAATGAGAGACATAAAACAAAAATCGAAATTCAAGTAACTCCAAATTATTGAAATTCACCTGGACACACTCTATAAATACAATTAATTGACAATATGTGTTCTGATTAATTAATTAGTGAACATAATAAGTATTGATTACCAGTATATAATGGGATTTGGTAACAATGATGATGATAATGGTTACATTATATTGCATTTGCCACTAAAACTAAAATGAAACTACACTAACGGGGGTTCATTACAACTATAATAATGATAAAAACTTTATATAGAGAAAATTAACGAAGCGCTAGTTAAAAATAATTATATGTAGGTATGTGGCGATTATTCGTGTAAAATAATAAATGTAAAAATTAATTCACCTTTTTGTTAATCGAGAAAAAGCCAAAACAAATTAATTGCCATTAATCACACATAATAAATATTAAAAAAAAATATTAGAATCACAAATTTTAAACAAAGTCATATCATACCCAATACTACGGACACATTTAGGTAGTTATTCAAATGAAAAGAATTGTGAGTAAAAATTTAAATCAAAAATTAGATGATAATATAGAAGTCATTTTCCGAACCAAAACTGCATTTTGACCTAAAAGGAACTTTAGAGACCTAAAAATTGTTCATTTAAAATTGGACTTGGATGAATAAGAGAAAATATTATATTATAAATTAATCTCTGTCATTGCACTATTCACAGTTAAAAAAAATTAATAAATAAAAACTATTTTTGAAAAAACTGTCTAAAAATCCATCTAATTATCACGTAAAAAATTTGTTTGCTATTTATTTGGAACTTCTTTTTGTTGTTGTTGTTGCTGTTGCTATTTTAATCTACATTATTTGGCCGCATGTTTTTATTTTTTTTTATTTAATTAGTTTACTACGTAAAACGTTTGGCTTTTTTGTTTTCCTTCTCTTTTTTTTATTTAAATATATATTTATTTATATAATAATAAACCTTGTCCTGTTATTAATTATTTATACTTAAAAATTAAATGTTATTGTGGTAAAAATTAAGTAAAATGTTTACTGTTATTTAAGTACATTTGTAATACTTGATTTTTTATGTACTAAGTATAATCACCATTTTGAGTTGAAAAAAAAAAGATTTTCTTTTTCTTTTTTATTCTACAGACTTCATTCAATATCTTTGCTGGTATTCGTGATGCCATCGATTAAAATCTATGTGAAAAACGATAATCGATCCGGTTGCCAAACCAGCAAGAAGATATCTGAGTTTAAAAATACCGAGTCAAAATTATCGTTGGAATAAAAATCAAAAACCAAATAACCAAAACAAAAAAAATTAATTAATTAATTCTAGTACTTACTTTTGGTCGTGTGTTAGTGCCAATGAACGAATGCCACTGCTACAAGCTGGGAATGCATATAAGGGGGCTAAGTTAAATGTTCGCCATACCTCTACGATGCCTCTATCGCCAGCCGTCATTAGATATTCTCCATCACGAGAGAGCAGCATGCACTGAGAAAAATTATTTCTTTCATTTACATTTTATTGCACCGAAAATATGAGGTGAGAAATTGAAATCAAGAATACAGAATTGTACCATTGTCAAAAAGATGCCTTATGATGAGGCTAAAAAACCCTGAAAACTTGCTGTTTTTTTTGGGAAAAACTTTAGTTGAACTTTTAGAGGAAAACTTTATTAAAAAAAGTTATAGAACGTCAAAAACTACATTAAAATGAGGGTGCACCGTTACTAAGATATTAAAAGCAAAAAGTAGAAAAATAGAAACTATAGAAAAAATACAATTTTTTATATATAATGGGCTGTTCACAAATTACGTAACGGTTTAGGGGGGGGGGTGGTGGTTGGATGGTTGAAAATTTGTTACGGTGTTTTTCAAAATGTTACGTAACGAATTTTTTTCTTTTTTATCAAAATCACACTAAATATTTTTTCTGGATAAATTTTCATTAATTTAATAAATTAGCCTAAATAGATCCATTCAATTAACTGACAAAAACATTATTCCTTTAAGAATTCAAAAATTGCGTTACGTAATTTGTGAACAGCCCCTAAGAGATGTAACTTAACTATTAAATTCCAAATATCTTGGTAACGGTGCACCCTAGTTCAAAATTAAATTAAATCATTTTAATGTAGTTTTGAACGTTCTATAACCTTTTATAATAAAGTTTTCCTCTAAATAACATCGTGAAACAATTTTTTTTAACAATTGTAAAATATTCATTGAGAATAATCCAATTGAATCGGTTAAACGGTTTAGCGTTCTCTACTATCAACTTCAATTACTCTTTCGATTGGTTGCATTATATTTACGCAGAAATTGGTGTGAATTCTCTTATTACCTGGTTCGATTCAATCATATCCCAAAAATCGATAGCAGCGCATTAATATTTCTTTACAGTTTTGTCTAGTGTACCACAAGGAAGTCATCTTGGCCCATTAATATTTCATTTCTTTATCAACGATATCGTTCACAATCGTATTTTAAATTAATTAGAAATGACGCAGACAAATTGAGAATATGAAATTACAAGTTCCATCATTATGAGGAGAAAATGTTAAAATAAATGGTACAAGAATGACTAATTGAAAAATCACTAAAAGTCCACTAACAAGATCTTATAAATTGACTTTTAATAAAACATTATGGGGAATTACCTCTGTAGAACTATACAATTTACGTCGCTCTTCTATCAAGTACAAAGTAAAATATTTCGAAACCGCAATGACAATATATTAAACTCAACCGAAATAATGTAAAAACTTTTCTTACTAATGCATACAACGTAAGTACTACAGTAACTCTTCAACAACAACTTTAATTTTCTTGAAACACATTTTATTATTTTATTAGCAATGTACATATACCTATGCACTTAAGCTCTACAAAAATAAAAAAAAACTGTTATTTTCCAGTTTTCCACTTTGAAAGTGGAAAGTTATTTGAAAGTTACAAGACAAAACATACTCCAACATACTACATATTTGTATGAATGATACCTGAAATACTTACATAATATGACAAAAATCTTACCTGTAAACTGTCATTGTGAGACTCATGTCGTAATTTCTTTCCGTTGATGGTATACGCCGCAACATTGCCCTTATCATAATTGACAACAATAAAACCTTCACGTGACATTGCTATTATTTCCGGTGAAAAGAAATCGGGCGGAGAGTCCAACGAACGTAGCAGATCACCAAATGTTGTGTGTATAAGAACTGGACCATCTTGAATAGACAATAAAATTAGCAAAATAATGTCTACGAGAAAAATGGAGAGAAAATTTACTTATTGATCCTGACACAACAAGTCCTAATTCAGCACTTATGACCACCGATGTCACTGCCTCCTCATGACCGGTTAATGTTGCTCGGGGCGTTGGCACTTCACCTTCACCAACAATACTCTGCGTTCGAGCATTCCAGTGCCACAGCAGCACTGTACAATCGGCTGAACCGGATGCAATGTAACAATCGGATGTAATATTGCACTCGGATCGTGAAAGGCAAGTTACAACACCAAAATGTCCAAATATTATTTGGACAATTTTAGCTGTTTCGGTTGAAAAAACTCTAAAACTATTGTCCCAAAAACCGCAGGCTAATAGAAAACGACTGTCGACTGTTGTGACATAGCAATTGGAACGAATTTTAAGTTTTTGACTAAAATTATCACCAAGATGACGTCTTGCTGCTAAATTGTTGTGACCATTTGCTTGTACTGTTGAGAATAAAAAGTCTTAACGCTGGGAAAAATAAATGAAAACATCCACGGAATCCATGATTTTATTTCATGCGGGTAATTTTTTGAGCGATTGTTATATCATGAGTTTACAGTACCTGACCAGTTAATTGGACCCACTCTTCATATATGCATATATGAAGAGTGCGTGCAATTCACGAATATAAAATCAAGACTTTCCTTGTTTGATTTGAAAAATAAAAAAATGACTTACACAAAATCGGATCCATTGTCAATGGTAAATTTGCGCCCGGACTCTGGGGCGAATCTGCATAGCTAGGACTTTGAACAGTCGCCGCATAATTACAATTCCAACGATTAATGGCAAATTGATGTCCGGCCGTTACAGTGACAACACTTGGTAGCGGCAATTGCGGATAAGTGTTTGCGGAAATATGAATGATCGGCGAATTCAAATGGAACTTCATGGACATGCACACATCATCCGGCATTGCACTAAACATCATCGGCGACAGATGCATTGCCGAACTGCGAGGCGGATGTGGCTCCATTAATAATTGACTTGGCGTTTGACCGAAATTTCGTATTTGATTTTCTACGGCCTCTCTCATAACTGGATCAGCAATACTTTCCAGATCACAGCTTCCTTCATAGGTGAGGTAGTAAAAAACGTTTGTTGCCCGAACAGCTTCGGGTCCACGTTGTTTATAGCCGAATATTAAATCAATCCATTGATGAAGTTGGCACGAAACGAATTCAGATTCTAAGGCCATTCGATTAATGCGTACAAATTCTTCAGGTGTCTTAGCCCAAGCTGGAAGATCAACGTCAGAGACAACAGCACCATCCTCTCGAGTACCCAATCGATACGATGATGAGTTATAAAACATCTCCGGTAGGAAATACCACTCGGGAACGAGTTCTTTTACATCGGACGTATCTCGCTGACAATTCTTCCACGAAAGGGCTACGGACGAAAATAGACGATCCGGATGGTCAAACTTTCCACCTTGCAGCGCTAAGAACATTGTCGTAAATGGCTCGATGCGAATGAGCCAATTTAAAACAAATGCCGATGTTGAATAATGAGTTCCATAGTGGAATGGAGGGATTGTGTCGTTTTCCCAACTCTCATACCTTTCTTCGAAATATTCGCGGCGACTGGGATTTAAAGCTCCAATCGGTTTAGAGAGATCTCGATAGTTTGACGGTTGACTTAAATCAAGTTCTCGTGACTCGTAATTGGTCAATACCCAAGGGAAAACGGGATATTGATTTAGGTCATTATAAGTTCGTCCGGCTATTGTGTTCAAAAACATTAAATATTCAAAATTTGAGATTTCTCTGCGTTGCCATTTCTGTGTCATATTTGAGTTTCGCATAAGTTGTCTGGGTGACATCATTGATGCACGTCTAGTTTGAGGTATTCCATATTTAATTCCAACGCCAACCCGCGGTAAGGCTTTAATTACTTTTTTAACGGTATGCTGATCGGGAAATGCAAACAGTATTGATGTCCTTGAGGCTAAAAATATTTCTATGGCAACGTTTTGCAACAAGTATCGGCGAGAAAAAATTGCTCGAACTTCTGAGAAGTACCATTTTCCATGCAGATGGTCACAGTATTTTAATACTTCCGGATCAATTTTCTGATATTCTATACTTTCCTCATCGACCTCAAAATACATTTCCGTTGTTGTAATCGACACTGTTCCAGGAGCCACAAGACCTGGTGCAACTAATTTTGCTTTGGTACTAATATTTACAGGTCCGGTTAGGTCCAAATCAAGTTCTCTGTCTTCGATTAGAAGTTCCGAGTCATCCAGTAAATCCGAAGTCTGTTGTGATGGTTGCTGTGATCTACTTACAGCGATTTGAGTGTGAAATTCTTCTCTCGCCTGTAGAATGGCATCATCCGGAGCACCATTTTCTAAAGCAGCCTTAAGAGCTGCCTGTGGATGTGTTGATCCACGTGGATTCTGAACCATTCTTTTTCTTCTCCTGGCATCGTCTTCCCAGGCATCCAATTTCCAAAATGTTGATTTTGAAATTGAACCACTTGCGTCGCCCCAGGCACCGTGCTTATTGCACATTATATTCCTGACCTTTTCCAATAATCGACTTGCAATAACATTGTCACGTCTACGGGCTGCAGTAATCAGGTGATCGCACATACGTTCCTCTTCACGTCGTTCCAATAATGTCTGGGCACACTGTGACTCAAAATCAGCATGTTTTAGGACATCATCGGCTCGCATACGATTCAAAATAAATTCGGCTTCATTTGCCACCCGAACAATATGATCTTTCATTGCATGCGATAGCAAGCGACCTTCGTTGATCAGTTCAATAAATGCTAGGCCAGCGTGTTTTTGAAGACTATTCTGCCATTCTTGAGAGCACAGCAGCATAACAAGTTCCACGACTGAATGGCTATTTTTAAACGTTGTCAATCCTTTTCCTTCCATTAGTAATTCTTGACCATGGGAGCCAACCAGCGTTTTTGACAGAAATGGTGCAAAGTCAACCATAATCTCACGTAACAATGGACAAACTGGTCCTAGGGCTATTTCGAGCTTTTGCGTAAGGCTTGCTTCTCGGGACGGTGTTGTTAATGGCAATTGACCGACTAAAGGTGGTTTCATCGGAATTTCATCGGTACGTGATCTATTTCCGGATTGTGAGTAATTGTCTGGTACACGGACTACGGATATTTCTGAGTCTGGTTTATCGCCACGTTCAGCACCTATAAATGGAATGTTTATTTTTAACAATTCTCGTATGACAGTTGCTATTCTAAAAAAAAAAAAATGGCGCTGCAGTGTCGTAAATGAAAAAAATTACGTTCAGAGTTAGTAGATGTGATTTAAATTGAAATTGTATTGTGAACATTATTGACATTTCATGGATTAAAAATTTTTCTTCATCAGTGGTGCCACATCAAATATTTGTGTTTTAAGTCAAATAATACAGAAAATAAAATAAATACAATGGTGAAGACTGTAATAAAAAATGACTTTTTTGGATTTTACGTATAATGATGTTACATCATCATTTTTTAATAATACAAAATTATTAAGCTATAGCTTAAAGTACACAAAAATCGTTAAACTAAATAAAAACACTTAAGTAGCTATTTTTCTAATTACATGCGAGTAACGATTAATCAATATTGAGTCTTCTTTGATTTACACAGCTGTATATACAAATGAAAACGATGTCATCATCATCAAAAGAAAAATTAATTCAATCAGCTATGTAAACTATGCTATGTAGACTATAAAAAGCTTGTGAAAAAAAACTTTTTCATTCATTTACTTGTTAACAATTTTAAAATGAATTTCTTTGTGTTTATTGTGTTAGGTAAATCAAAATAATAAACTTTTTTTAAAATTATTGTGAAATCATAAAAATCGGCAAACATTTATGGTCATTGTATTTTGTTTTATATTATGCAGTTGCAACACCGCTGATGGCTATGGGCAATAAATGTCCAACGAAAGCATCATGTTCTAACAAGAAATACGATCCATTCTGTGGGGCACCAATTGGTATGAATGTTCTTAATTTGGGAGCTCTTCAGCGTTTCAAAAATAATTGTCAGCTACATGTAGCTAATTGTAATAATGTGAATAACCGTAAGTGGTGATTTTAATCTTTTAGAGATCATTAAACAATTTTGTTTTTGTTTTTTTTAGAATACCAACGAACTCCTATAGCACTGTGCTTGTGTCCAATTAATGGAGAAAATTTTTACAATACATGTTTTGCTAACACAATACCAATGATAAGTTCTTCTGCTTCGTCTTAAATTTCTGTTGTATTGAATAAAATGTCGTCTACAGAGAGTAATAAATTAAATATAACAAAATAAATTGTTTGAATGTGAAGAGAACTTTTGATTAAGGGGGTTTATACGTGTCTCGGTTTGAAAAAATTGATAAGAGGATTTATTCGATTCGTCATTGTTTGGCGCCTTAAGCACGGCCACGTCTGCTCGTTCCCTACGGCTCGGTTAAAAAAAAAGGTCATTTCGACGAGGAAGGAGATCTGTACGGCCCTGGCATTGCTGACTAATCATAAGTGCATTTATTAACATTTTATTACGTTCTAAATCTATAAACGCGTTTTCCCGAAAGTCGTGTTTTCCAAGGTGGTCTGCACGATATTGAAGAAAATGCTCTACCTATCGAGACAATTTTTTTTAAATTTTTTTAGCAAACATGTCGTATTTTCAGAATTATGTTTATTTTAGTTTTTACAGCCATTATTAACCCTTTCGCGGACGCTAACTGCAATTACAGTGATACTTAGGGTTTCTAGTGGGTCATCACTGCAATTGCAGTTTATGGTAAATTTTCAAACATATATGTTAGAAAGAAAGAAACAATAACTGGCTTTCTGAGTGGATTCTTGAAATTCTTGCGTCCGTGAAAGGGTTAACATAAAAAATTAGGGAGAAAAACGTTTTTTTATCTTCAAAAGGCCACCATTTTTTGAATTCTTAAAATATTTTCCAAAGCTTGTGTCTACATTAGACCAACGTACTAGCAATTAATAATTTTTTAATTGACCACATTTAATTGAAGTGAGGGCTCGAAAACACGCGAAGACACGTATAGACCCTCTTAAACTGTGTAAAATCGATTTTACATATAATAATACAAAATTATTAAGCTAGAAAGCACACAAAAATCGTTAAAATAATAAAAACACTTTAGTAGCCTATTTTCTAATTACATGCGAGTAACGATTAATCAATATTGAGTTTTCTTTGATTTACACAGCTGTATACAAATGAAAATGATCCTATCATCATCAAAACAAAATTTTATTCAATCAGCTATGTAAACATAGTATGGGTGTAACTATAAACAGCTTGTGGAATATAATTTTTTTATTCATTTATTTGTTAATAATTTTAAAATGAAATTCTTTGTATTTGTTGTTGTTTAAGGTAAATCTAAATAATTTATTTTTATATTTTATTAAAATCAGCATAAATGAAATGAAATAAATGAATTTGTAGAATAGATCAGCATGAAGACGTAATACATATTGAAAAAAATGACCCTAGAATTTAAAATGGTTGCAAAAACGTTAGTTATTTATAGCTTAAAATTTGTACTGTCTATGACTATCCTCAATACGTCCACCAATTTCAAAGAAAATAATTTAATTAATGTCGCAATAGAATAGACAGTAAAAATGAACATAGTATTTAAATACTCCAAAATGTATTGTAGTAAGATTTAAAGCTTTATAATGAATTAGTCCAAAAGAATGAGTACGAGTGATTTAACAGATCCACTTCTAATGTAACTATACGATACAAGCATAAAATGTTTTGGTAACCGAAATAGTAAGCAATTTCAATCAAAACTTATGTAGAATAGAATAGTCTCTACAACCTCAACATACACAAACATATACTATAAACTATACATACTTATACATGTCTACATATGTATGTATATGGTACACAAAGAGAGTTAAAATAATTCGCCTGGCTTAGTTGTGTGTAACAAAAAATAATAAATTATCTTCTGGCACGCGGACAAAAAAATTTTCTAAATATCTTAAATAAAAACTAAAAACCCGAACGGAAAAGATTTGCTCTTTAGCAACTCAATAAAACTTAAGTGGAAATTCAACCGTTCTTTTTCCGCTGGGGTTTGCCACACACACACACACACACAACAACAACGGCATTGTAAATCTGTCGCATTGAATTGAAGAGTAAAATTTTATGAAAATAAAAATTTGTTGCTTAGAGTTTTACTTAGTGATTCAATCATATTAATTAATAAATAATTTATCGGCCTAGAATGGAAACCACGTATCAACCACTTTTTCCAAAATCTACATTTTAATCGATATCGACTATCGATATTAAAATTGATAATCGATAGTAAATTTTGGAAAAAATGGTTGATACGTGGTTTCCATTCTAGACCGACGATTTATTAACCAATCCACGCCACAAGTAACTGTGAAAACTTAATTAGTCAATAAAATTTGTGATAAGAAATTTCATCAAAACCATAACGTCGGCCGTGACGAGCAATTTATTAATAATATTAAAATCTGAATAATGCAATTAACTAACTCACCCAAATGATGAATATTCCCTTCGATATCTCGTATTTTATCATTGCCATCCTCATTTAGATTAACATCAGTCCAACTTTCGTCATTCGAATTAGTTGGTTTATTATCATCAGCCAATATTTCACTAGAAGTTTCTACTTCTGGTACTTCATTTTCGGTTGAATTCATATTTAATGAGCCAGCATCTGAATCAACACTCTGTACCAAAAAAAAATTGATTTTAAATTCAAAATATTACTACTGGGTAATTAAATATTAAATCAATTTTCAATATAATTATACAATTAATATATTACAATGCGATATCAAAAATTGTATAGAAATAAATTTTTCAATTAGTTTTATTTCAAAATCTATTTACACTACCCAGAAGCACTCAAAATCCTATATAATTGAAATAATAAATGCGTGCATTAATAAAAGTTAAAATGCAAATAAGAGGAGAATGCATACAATATTAAAATTAATATATTTCCAATAATATTATTTATAATACATAATTTTAGTGCCGACCATAAATGTTCGTTTGTGCAACAAATAATTTATGCATTTTTCAAACATCATAATGTAATTAGTATCAGTATACTAT
>JANSTT010019100.1:0-12182 GCA_026745375.1 Platyura marginata | reverse complement strand
ACATGTACAAAGTTGTAAATAATAAACAAGTACTCATACGGGTATATTATAATCGGCGTAGCCAATTTTTACTTCTTCACTGGTTTTTCTTAGAATTATCTGCTATACGCTATAGTACTCCTCCTCAAGATAATGCGAAATCATTATATATTACTACCCGTCTGATATTCTTTGATGAGAGTAAATTCAATATTTCCAAAAGTCTACCGGCTTATTTAGGTAGTTCTTAGCAAAGAATTTTCGTTACTCTTTGTAAATGTCACTGACGAAAAACTTCTTACGTGGTGTGTAGCTGTTATAACCTGCACTTTTTATGGCTCTTCTAACTGTATCAACACTCACATTTTGGTTAAAATCTGAAAATATTGTTTTTGTAATATTAGTAGCTGTTTCAAATGGGTTTTCTCGTAGACCGATGTTTGTTAACAGCCTTAGATATCTCTCTTAATGATTTTAAGTCATTATGCATTCCAATTATCACTTTTTTTTCTTCTAAAGTAGATTATTTTCGCTGTCAAAAAAATTACAAAATTGTATGAAATGCCTATAAACAGCCGACAATAAACTGAATTTCAAATTTCACACCTCCAAAGGCAAACGTTTAGTCTAAATTCATGATTCCATAAAAAGAATTCCTGGAAATTAAGACAATTTCAAAAAATACTAGCGATTAATGGTGAGAACATCAAGCTGTTGCAACACTTATGCTGTTTTATTTTTATGTAGCTATCTTGATTTTTTAACTCCTAGTAATGGTGGTTATAATGATTTCGCATTACCTTAAGAAGAAGTATTACAGCAGATAATTCTAAGAAAAAAAAATTAGGAAAAAGCACTTTATAACAATGATATGGGCTAATTAAATTGTTTTTTCTATATTTTGTTACTGTTGCATCACTTTTGCTGTACAGTGTACATACGTAAATATCTACCAACATGTATGATATATACAAAGATTATACTTTACCATACGGAAGAAATACTAAAAATGTATATTTTTGAATGTACTACATAATTTATTTTCCAAACCATCCATGGATAATTGCGAATTGAACGCAAAGCAGCTTATATATTTCAATATTTAATATCAGTGGTTGTTTTTTGGCTGTCGTTTTTCATATTAAAAAAGCTGTTATCTCTTTTATTCTGCTTAGTACACACACAGTTTTGCTTTATTTTATTTGACACCAACAGCTGGTTGTCACTTTTCTTTAATAAAAAAAGGTAAAATTAAATCGCTTTAAAATGAAATTACTTGTTCGGTTTGATAGGCAAGGAATAGAAAAACACTTTTGTCTCCGGAAGTGATATATATTTTATGTGAATCTAATCTAATCCGAATAAAGATTAAATTTTATTACTTGGTCGAGATTTTTTATATCAGTGTTTGTATACATTGCTTAAAGCAGAGGTGTTAAACCTTTTAGCTTCTCTGGTGCAAATTGATAGAGTTGTTTTGGAACACACAAAATATACCTTACATCATAGACGTCCGCCCGAGGGAGGGGGTGGCATGTGCCTCCCCTAACTTGTTTCTCTGTTTGAATAAAAACCTTTTTATTAAAAACAAAAAAGGAAGTATTCTGATATAATATTTGGAGCCAGAAAAGTAGTAGTAAGTTCTCTATTTCTTGTGCAATATTATATATTATCATTTTATTCAGATAATCAAAATTCAAACACTTAAAATTCAGACAATTTAAAATTCAGATAATTCAAAATCCAGATAATTATAATTATTATATAATAGATTATTCAAAATTATATAATAGATTAAAATTCAGATAAATTAAGATTCCGATATTTTAAAATTTGAAATATGTATCAATTATAAAATTTAATGATATAATAAATGAATTTCGTGATTATTTTGCATAATTTATTAAAGAAATGTCTCAATTACTTAGCCCTTCTGTTAATGAAAATTGAAAAAGCAAGAAATTTTCAATATCTGAATTTTAAACCGTCTGAATTTTGAATTACAGATAGGCCCCCTACAACGCGGTACTTCTATAACGCGTTTACGCTACAACGCGGTTCAGATAATGCACATTTTTTTTATAACGCGATTTCAATTTTATTTTTCTTTTTTAAATTTTCTTATAACGCGGTCTTTTCTAGGAACGTATCGCGTTGTAGGAGGCCTACCTGTATCTGAATTTTGAATTATGTGATTTTTGAACTATCTCAATTTTACATAATCTGATTTTTGAATTATCTTAATTTAAAATTATTAAAATTATTTCGATTTGCGTTGGCATTCTGTGGAACCAATTAACAACGCCAATCGAGGTCTTGGTCTAATGGGTTTAATGTTATTTGGGGAGTTGGTATATTGGTTTTTTTCGCATTGCGTAAAATCTGTAAACTTTAATTATTTATACATTCTAAACCTTTTTTTGTTCACAAAAATAAAAATTTGAAATTTGTAATTATTGTTTTTTTTTAATGAAAAAAAATTTGTGCCCCTTCCCAACAATTTCAGTCAGCAGACGCCTATGCCTAACATTAACGATTGCTGAAAACCTCGTAACTGATCGCATCGCAAACCATCTTTGAACTTTTATTCTGGTATCTAGGGAATATTTATTTTTTCACTAGGAATCTCTAAAATGGTTATAGCATGAAAGCGATCATATTGATTATTAAAGTTCTTCTCCAGAACAAAAAGTTTTTTTGTGAAGAAAACTTCACACCTTTTTCACCTTTGTCGAAATTTCCTTTTTTAAAACCTCCATTTGTAGATTTTCTTTTTAAATCCGTCCCATGTCTTTTCGTGAAACTTTATAGTCCGTTGCCATTTTTCGAGAAGATCTTCCAGAATTCTTTAGAATGCATTAACGAACTTTCCTTATGAGTCCATTTTTTTTTAAATTTTTGTATCGCCCTTTGTCCTTTATACTAACATTCTATTAATAATAAACTTTTTACCATTGAACAAATCTTAGCTGGAGTATATCTTTTCAAAGAGATATCATAATTGAACGTTTGTCTTCCATTTTGCTAAAACAACCATACCACGAGAAATTCAAAAATCAAATGATAATACTAGTTAAGATATATCAACACTCATCATTTAAAAAAAGGCTGCTAAGCAAAGCTAACGCGGCTTCCGTACAAAACTACCCCGCCTCATACCCTTCCCCCACAATTCCCCACATTTCGCCTTTCCAAAACTGATCCACCCTAAAATTACTGTACTTGTCCGCCCTAATTCCCTCATACCGTATCTATGAGAATAAAAGTGGATAAATTTTGGATCACCCTAAAATTATTATTCCCACAATTTACATACTTCCTACATACACACTAATCCCAATGTCCATCTTATCAAAAAAAATTAAAAAAAATTTTTTTTGGACCACCCTGTTCACACTCCCTACATACCCTCCAATACCCAACCTATCAAAAGAAAAAAAATGTAGACTACTCTAAAATTATTACCCTCACTTCCTACCTCTACATACCCCTACATACTCCCTACCTACTAACTACATACCCTCCAATTCCAATATCTTCATATACCCATACAACCAAAAGAAAAAAAAACAATTTTCACTTTACATGCATTCATACGGATTGCTTGAAAACCGGTTGTTGTTTTTTTTTGTTGTTTTTTTTTTGTTGTTTATGCGATGATCGAAAATCGGAAAAAATCAATAATAATAATAGAAATAATAGAATAATATTAGAAAATGACGTAAGAACAGTTGAAAAATTATATATTAGGAAAATTTTAGAGTGTACCTATCTCCTAGATTCAAATTTACGTTTCCCGAGCGATCCTTCGATTTTTAAAAAAATCATTGAAAAAGGAACAACATTGATCGCGCAGTAGAAATAGATGAATTTATAAGAGTGTGTAAGTACAAGTCGTTGCGTTCGATATGGTTTTCTTAACCTAATGTGTGTGCTTATTGTGTCCTACAAAAATTTTGTTTTGCTTTAGAAGAGATAGAGAAATGATTACGAAAGGTTTTTTATTCTCTTTGGTGTGGCTTTCTATGAATGATTTTATGCAGATGTAGGTACCTATCATCCATAGGTATGTATATTCATTATTGTATATGTAAAATATTGTATGTATTTGGATTTGTATGTATATGATTTTGTTGTGATTTAGGTAACAAATTATGTGAAAAATTATATTTAAAGCGTGGATTGAGTATGTATTATAAGTACATAGAATAGATAAAATAACTAAAGTGTCCTAGGACACTTTGAACAGTATAAAGAATCGCCCATGGAAGTTAGGCAGATTAAAGTAAGTATTTCAAAGGTACTTTGTATAGGAAAAAATAAAACTCACGCTACGTTACTGCCGCATCTCCTCATTTATGTTGGAGTAAATAAAGTCTGATCGGATTCTTAACGTATAGTGAACTAAAATATTCAGCAAATCAATTAATAACTTCATTAGCACTCCCTCCAGTTTTAGTATTACAAAAAACATTGTTAGTTATTTTGGTCGATGTTCTAATTTTGCTGTTAACAAAATTCCAAAATCTATTAGGGCGAATAGACAAAATACGTTCAGATTTAAGGATACAGTTTTTGTAGTCGGAAGCAATACTTTTCTTTAGTCTTGTCCGGATATAGGAAAAATTATTATAATCAAAAACGTTATGATATTTTTTCCATACTTATACTTATATTTATACCTAAACCTAATAGCTTTTTCAGTAATTTTATTCACTCAAAAATCATTTGAAATCTGTAGAAAAATTAAAGATAAATTGATTTAGTTTACCGACGCTGGTAGCTGTTACAACCTATTACAATAAAACTTCACATGCATTCAACCAAATTTAAATGGGGTTAAGGTTTTATTGGACTTTTTATTTAATTATTATCCTATTTTTGTACGAAGCTCTAAAGCTAAACTAATCCATCAGTTAGGATATTGTTTTAATTGTGGTGAAGTAAATTAGTTTTGCATTCATCGGAAAACTTTCACATGAATACAAACAGTATCTTTTTTGGAATTTATTATTCATAGCTTTTGTTGTGGATGCAATCATGAGCTTTGATGAAGTTTGTATGTATTCATTACTCATTGTATAGTATATATCTATGTAGGTATATATCTGAAAAGGTATAAAATATATTTATGTACATATATATGTACAATTGTACATATACAATTGTGTATTGTTTCAACATAATCTGTATATTATGTAAATATATACTGACAGATTCAATTTTTACTATTAAGCCTGACGCATACTGAGGCGGTGGCGGTACAATACAACACAGTAAAATGTATTTGGCACCGGACACTAGGGCGGTATAACCGCCGCGGTAGCGCGGTCAGTTTGCGTTCTATTTGTGAACGCTGCATGTTCTATTTTACCGCGTACCGCGCTTGAATTTATTATTGATTTCAGTGTGCGTCAGGCTAGTATTATAAATTAATTGTTTTATTTTACGAGAACGAGTAAATAGCTGTTTATACCTTGGTGCTGAAATTTTCATTTTTTTATTCTCTATTATTTTTGTTATACATATTTTTTCCGTAATTGAAACATTTTTTGAGTAAATCATTAAAAAGCCTAGAAATTCAATGAAATTGATTGCAGCGCCATAACGGTAGGTCGTACAACTTTTTGGTCTATGAATGAAATCTTCATTTTTGTATTCTCTATAATTGTTATCATATTCGTTTTTTCTACATTTCGACTACCCTTCGAGTAAATGAATGGTTCATATGAACCATAATATCAAAATTAGGTGCACATCCATAATGTACCACGTCATTTGATGGGAGAAAATAGAAAAAAAATTGGGTGTTCACCGAACATCTTGACCGTTTCGGTCAATGTTCTAAAAGCTACTCAGCATTCTCAGATTTTAATTGTCAATGCTTTCATAATTTTTTCATTTTTATAAAATAAACTAGCATAAAGTTCTTGGACCTGGTCCTGGTCATTGACAAAAAAACAAGCACGACAGCTGGCTACCTTTGAACGCGCGATTCTCCTAAAATCTTTGGACCAATACAGGAACCAGATGAAGTACAATCATGAATTGAAAGCAATGTACAAAGAGCCGCACATAGTTAAGTATATAAAAGTTGTAGTCGTTTTAACAGTGGGCAGGCTATGTAACCAGAAGAATGACAAGAGAACAACGAAAAAAGTTATGAATAGCAACCCTAAGGTGGCAATGTATCCAGAGATGCAAAAATCAATAGACAGTTAAAAATATCAAAAAAATAAACAAAAATAGGCAAAACTAAACTAAATGGACAAACAAAATCTCTATTTCTGGATTCAGTTATAGTATGAAATAAATTTGTACATCATCAGAATTTAGCCCTAGGAAGGGCATTTTGAATTCCCCCCGGGACAAAATCCCCCTGAGGTTTGAACACGGGGATGGTTTGAACAATTTTAATTACGCACTTATTATTTATTTTTAAATTATAAAAAATTATAGTAGATGAAACTGGTGATTCTACTCTCACTCGAATAAAATAATCAGAGCTAATTTCACGATTTATTATTTTACGGGTAAAAAAGTTATATGACGTGTTGGAAGTAAAATTCGGATTTTCTCGTAAAATGTTTGTATTTTGTATTATTTTATTTTATTTTATTTATTTATTTAAATATATAATTTTATTTTCTTATTTATTTTGTGTTCAATTAGTGTTTTTATTTTTAATATTTATTTAATGAATTTCGGCATCGTTTTATTTTTTGACATTTTTTATAATAATATAAACGAAAAAAATGGGGATACCTACTTTAAACAGGTTCCAAATATTCCTATAATCATATAAGCATTGAATAAATTATTTTTTTTTTTTTAAATTTTAAATAAATGCTAATATGTGAATATTTCATAAAATTTTTGAAATTAAATTGTTGAAGTGAAAACAAAGCTTCCACTAATTTTTGCTTCTACACACTAAAAAAATAAGTGAAAGCTTTGTTTTCACTTTCATTTTACAAAAATTTAAAATCGAATTTTTTGTGAAATGTCCATGTTTTGGAAATTTTTAATCGTAAAACTGCAATAAAAATTTTAGTAGTGAGTATCGCACGCTCGCTTGCTCGCTTGCTCGCTTGCTCGCCTGTATACACGCTAACTTTTGAACGCGTTGAGCTAGCGACTTGAAATTTTGGCAGCCTTGTTTTTAGTGAACTGCTTGGTATTGCAAATAAGCAAAATCGGTTCACTCCTTCGACCCCCTCCCATACAAATATTTCGAAAAACACGTGGTTTTTATTGTTTAGTTTATGAATTTTTCGCACACTAAAAATCAAAATTTCGATAAAATGACATAAACAAAAAACTTTTATTTTTTTGTTTCTCATAAAAGGTGGTCATTGTTTTTGACCAAGCATTAACCCTTATACAAAATATATACCCCCATACAAAATATATATATATACTATATAGGCAAAAAGACGAATATTTGAGAACTCATATAATAGAGCAATTACATCTTTTTAACCCTAAAGAGTACGAAATATTTTACTAACGTAAAGGCACAAAAGGGGCTTGTCAGGCCCTGTTTATAAACCTCTTACTACAATACAAAAAAAGCTTATTTTTACTTGCAATTTCTAAGTTTAATCGCGCTTTAAAATTGAGAATTGAAAAAATCCAGAAAATTGGTTTATTATTATGTTGAATAAAATTGTTCATAAATTTGTACAGCTACACTTTAAAAGTAGAGCATTATTGAACAAAAATTCACAACTGAACTGAGTGATTAGGTTGATGCATTATTTATCTATCTAGTCCACTTACACCGATCAATTAGAAATAGCTTGCTTTTCATCATAGCTATTAGAACGTGTTTTGTTTGTTTGTCTACAAAGCGGCCAAATGATTTCCAATAGATAAGATAACAGGGCTTGATAGGCCCCTTTTGTGCCTTTGCGTTATGTTTTTAGAAAATAATTATTTAAAAATATTAAATAAATATTTTTAATATTTTCTTTGGATGTTTTATTGGTAAGATAATCTATTTGAAGCATATAAAAAGTTCTAGTTGATAAAGCCAGAAAATAAAATCTTTATGCGACATTAAACATGAAACAGGGTTCGGCAGATCCATTTTATACTTTTTTTTAAGTGTGGAAGCAAAACTAATTTTATGTACAAAATTAAAAACACAAAATTGAAGGAACAACTGTTTTTTAATACAGTACGTATTCGGTAATTGCACCACCCTGTAATTGCAACACTGTAATTGCAACACTTTAAATAGTTATATTATATACTCTATAATTGCAACAAAAATGTTTCGATAATTGCAACTTTTGAAATAACTTATGCTAATGTTTGTTAAAGTAACGAATTATAGATTTTTAAAAATATTCTTAGAAATTGATGTTCATGATATCCAATGTTACAAAATGAATTATTAAATATAAGTTCTTTAACTGAATTCATATTATAATTTAACATCTATTTATGGACTTATTACAAATTGAAATAAATATTTTTTGCTTCCGTACTGTATATGAAATATAAAAGCATTGGTTTCACTTTAAAAATTTGAAATTTTTTTTCGTGTTTTTTCATGTTTTCTTCACGAATTTTGTGTTTATATTCAAATATGTACGAATGTACCTATTATGTTTTATATTCAAACATGGAGACACGTATTATGTTTTATTAGATTTTCTGCGTGAAAAAAACGTATTCGGTAATGGACATATCTCGTTAATTGCAACTAGCCTTGTTTTTTATTGGTGCAATTACCGAATACATACTGTGATGACACTACAAAAGTGAACGCACTCTAAAATATATAAATATGGAGATTATTGTTATGATTGTGGAGATTGTTACTGAACTAACAAGAATGTAAAAATTTATCATTATTGCGAAATAGAAAAACTGCGTAATGTATCAATCGTACATTATTGTTTTATTTCGTACAAATTACATTTGCCCTACAATTTCAACATACTGTATTTAGCTGATATTTGGTTATACAAATCATATTTTTAAGGTGAATGTCTGAAAGTTAGTTTAGATTATACATATAACTACCGAGTTATTTTTAATAATTTAAAAAAGGCGAAATGAAAGAATAAAACAGTCAAAGAAAGAAAAAATACTTTAAAGGTTAAAAAGTTTGTCAAGGTAAAACTTATCGTGAGGTAGGTGATATAGTGGGTAGAACTTTTTCTTCAATACGAATAAATATTGTGGAAAACGATGGATCTCTTAAAAACAAAAGTGAACGTTTTGGCTGTACTAAATCCTTGCCAAATTTCAGGACGATATCTCAAGGATTAGTGTGATATAAAATATCTAAACTTCTCATACATATATTATGAATGAAATATGTAAAATTTATTAAGAAATTCTCTTATCTCGAATCGGAGAAGGTACTAAATCTGGCAATCGGTTATTCTTCTATAGAGGTACTAAATCCTTGTTAAATTTCAATATCTCAAGGATTAGTCTAGTAATAAATATCCAAACTTTTTATTGCATGTACATACATTTAATTTAAATTTTTCGCTGTAACTTTGGAATCTTGAAGGTACTAAATCTAATACTTTGGTACTAAATGGGTTCTAAATCTGTGCCAAGTTTCAACTTGATCGAAAACATTTGTCCGGCTGGGGTGATTGATGCCAATTAATGATTAGTATTGAATCCGTCCCTTATATAATATGTACCATACTCACTACATAGGCGAACATGTTGGGCAACTTCATCAGCAAGCATAGTTGTAGGTTGTATAAATTGCGTACAAATTGTCATATTATTTCATAAAGTGCTCATCGATGTTAATTTAAAAGTTTGAGCGATTTAAATAATAGTTATGTAATTAATTATAAAAATCGTGTAATAGTACACATTGACGCAAATTTGATGAAATTTACACGATGTCTGGCACTTTGTATGCGCCCCACCAAAAATTGATTATCATTACACCTAGTTCGCTCACCTAACTTTTGTTCGGCAACTTGTCTACATACGGGGACATATATCATGTCCACGAGTAAGTTGTCAAACATGTTCGTCTGTGTATAGTATCATTTATCAAGTTTGCATGCAAAGTTGAACCCTGGTTCAACCCGGGTTGAATTATCATATAAACGCGAGTTGAGTCGCAACAGGGTTGACTTGACTCCTCGACTCTTCGACTCGATACTACTTTTCTTACTGGGTTGAGTTCAAATGGTGTGATATAAACGCGAGTTGAATTTCATCCTTGATCTTTCAACTCTGCATATAAACGTGATATATAATGCGTAACATATAGCAGCACTTCAGTTACGGCTATGTAAAACGTGAAAATATAAATTAATTTTATGCTGACTTCGCTCGCTACATTTTTTAATATTTTAATTTATCTTATATGCCTACATGATTTCGGTTGTCGGCGTTTTAGCTATTGGAATTTGGTCCAGTACCTATCTATACATACTACATTCTATGATATGTAGGTTTTAGTTATTAAATTCAAATATATATGTAATTCCTTTTAGCTTTAATATCGATTGGTTAAATTATATTTTTCACAATTTTAAAGCTCTCGTTTACTACCCAAATCATCACTATGTATTGTATATGTAACCAGAACAGACATACTTTAAAGCCGAATGATAACATTAAAGTTCTTAATTTAATTTTGATAAAATGAATACCATAAAAAACTTTTTTAGATTTTTCCAGACGTAAGACTTTTATGTGTTTTTCTTTTCCCTAAGCAAATATTGAAAGTTGAGAAAAAGTTTTACTTGTTAAGAAATTATTATCTGGTTGGATGACAAAGAAAGCACATTTTAAAGAGTAAATAAAGCTGGTAGATAATTAAATTAAACTTTCATTAATTTCATTTAACAATATATACTTATGCCTTCAAAATATTATGTGTACCCAAAATGATTATAATTTCATATAGGTACCTTCTACTTGAGGTAGAAAGTTTTAAAACCAAGAAAAGCAGTTAAAAGTTTCCTATACCTACAATGTTAAGTAAATAATTCATTTTTATGATCTTTTTTTATATAATATAATTTCATGATTAAAATGGGTTGCGTTCACACTCATTAAATGTGAATGGCTAATTTTCTTTTCGTGTTATTTTATCTAACTTTGGTAGTTATATGTAACGAAAATTACATAAAGCAATTAGAGTAAGGGGTACTAATGTTGGCACTCAACCCCCAGTAGTTGGCACTTTGTACTTGTTAACGTTTTAGCGCAATAATTATAAATTTTTTTGTCTTACAGAAAATATATTAATAAAAAAGAGACAATTTCTGATAATCCCGTCAATTTACTTTGTTTAAAATAATTATTTAATAGCATTTATTAGCCGTGAAAGGTGGTCATCAAAAAAGCGGTTAGTTCGAGTAAGCTAGTCAGTGTAGTGGTTGTCCATTAAGAATATAAAAACTGTTTATATTTAGTCAAAACTTTTACTGTTTTTTTATTTGAGTTGAATTAAGAATTTTTAAATATGTGGTATACAATAAACTGAAAAAATTTTAACCAGTTTTAATTAAAACAATATGCTAAGTACTGAACCTAAAAGTTGGTAGTTTCTTATTATTGGCATTACTATCAATGTTATCAATTGATGAAGTAAATGCATTTAAATTTACCATAAACTTGTTAAGAAGGAATAATTGACTACGCCGATTATAATATACCGGTATGATTACTTGTTTATTATCTATGACTTTGTCCGCATCTATTAACAAAGAAATATTGACTAAATTGAATACAAATGATTAAAAACAAATAAAATTGATTGTAGCGCCATAACGGCTGGTTGTGGAACTATTTGGTCTTTAGTTGAAATCTTAATTTTTTTATTCTCTATCATTTTGTTTATGTTAATTTTTTCCGTAAACCAAATGTTTTTAAGTAAATGATTAAATCCTTCAAATTACTTAAAATTGATCGCAGCGCCATTAGGGTAGGTCGTGGAACTTGTTAGTGTGTGAATGAAATGTTCATTTTCGAGTAAATAAATGATTTATATCAAAATTAGGTGGACACTGTACCACAGCCTCACTTATATTTTGTCCGATTTACTCCAAATAGAGATCTTACTCTAGGTCTACAAGATAAACTGTCAAAATTTCAGCTTTCTAGCTTCAGCCGTTTAGCTGAAATCTTGATCACGGACAGACGGACGGACATGCATAATTCGAGAATTTCACGTGAAAGACAATGGTATTGAAATTTTT
>JANSTT010019099.1:0-53259 GCA_026745375.1 Platyura marginata | reverse complement strand
CTTATCGCATAATGTTAAATAAAATGCTGTGCTTAAGCTAAAACGTTTAATTTATTGTACATTAAATAAAAAAAAAAATTCCACCTTCATTTTTACGTAACAAACTGAAGAGTAAGGTAATTTATTGATGACTTAATAAAAATCAATTGATTTTTATTTAAAAATTATATTGTGTTACATATTTAGATTTATTGACAAATATTTATTTCTTGTTGATGTAATAAGAGATTGCGTTGGATGCACATTCATGTTTCTATTCGGATGCAGCCATTGCGCGAGCCTGTGCTCGAACTCTTTTCTCATATTCCAATCGATTTTGGCAGTAAATTGTGTACGCCTCTGCCTGTGCTGGATCCTTAATGTTCGGTTCATTTAGCAAATCTTGAATCCCAAGTAGAATTTGTTTAATTGTAATGGCTGGACGCCAGTCTTTATCTTCATCCAATAATGACAAGCACACCGTTCCCGATGGATAGACGTTTGGATGAAACAGAGCGGGTTCAAACTTACATTTCGGTGGACTTGTTGGAAAGTCATCTTTGAAAATCATTCGTAATTTGTATAGGCCACCTTCCCATGGAGTCTGAAAATTATGATGAAATTCTAAAATCGCTCGTACTTTTGTAGAGAAAAAAAAACACAGTTACATTCTATTCATTTTTTGGCATTAAGTCATTAGTTCATTTTTTCGATCATACACTTGATGCCGACAGAATATTGTCCATCTGTCAATTTCACATAACGACTCACATGCACAAATGAGACGTTTCACTGAATTTAACTTAGTCAAATATGAATATTACAAATTTTGAACCTCGGCCCATGTCCGATATGTGATACCAAACTTCCCCCTTTTGAGGATGACAGTCCACCATTAGCCTCGAAATCCTCTCCCCCCCCCCCGTTCCCTTTCTACACTAAAATGTCACCCTTTTCATAAAAAATTATCTTAAAAAGAGAAAACGAAATTAGTGCAAATCCAGTGAGGGAACCAAGATAATAGATGATTTGTAGCATATCTTGAACTTGGGCCACTTTCAAAATAAACGGATTCAATGATCTGATTGAAATCATGTAATTTATTATTTTTTTCGCAATCTTGAAGAATATACATAAATTTCAATATTTGGGGTTAACCGTAGAGCTTTGTTGGTGTAGAAAAATACATTTTTTTTGCAAATATCTCCATAATCGCTTAAGTTGTTGAACTTAGATCTTGTAACTTTTATTTTATCATTGAAATAAAGAATAATCCAATGGTTCCACATACTCATTCATCGATGGGGTCCAAATTTTCGACGACTTCTACTTTCCTACATTGAGGTGTAGATTTCTACACACAGTACATTTCGCATCTGGGAATGTACTTTTGAAATTTATTCTGCTAATTGTGATATTATTATCAAGTTATTGGTTATGTTACTATTTTCATTGTTTGTTTCGCTTATTTGAATTATTTTTGTCACCGACAAAATAATATCAGAAAACTTTCCATAAATTCATAAAAGACTGTACCTACATTTTTTAGAAAATTCGCAATGTATTTTCTAAAAAATGTAGGTATAGTCTTTTATGGCTTTGTGGATGGATTGTTCATTTTTTTATAATTTTATATTTTTTTCGAAAAATTAAATACTTTTTTCAAAAAATATCAAATTTTTCTGAACAAACAAATGTTTTTTTCATATGCGTGTAGAAATATACACTACAACGTGGGCTCTATGGTTAATTAATTTTTTGAAGATGGTTAAGATATGTACGAATTGTGATCTTACACCAGCAGTTTCCAAACTTTGTTTCTATGCCCTACATTTAAAAAAAAATTCTTGTGCCTTAGATTAGTCATTAGATTATTACATTTTTAATATAAAGTAAATTTATAACAAATGAAAGAAATTTAATTTAAACAATAAAGATTTAATATTATGTACATATGTTATATACATATATAAATGTATTTCTTTTTAATGATGGATGAGCTTGTTTATTAGCGCAAAGTTTATCAAAACGAACGTGGTGTTATCGAAAAAATTGTTAATCGAAATTCTTTTCTAATATTATGTCAATTGTATAACAATTAATTTAATGGAAAAAAATGTGGATCTACTATTTTTTTCTAAAACAACCGTTTTTTGAATCAATGTATTAAAAAAATACTGCTAGCGTCACAATTGTCATAAATCTCTCAATATACCAAAAATTGAATTGAATGGTATATAAAATATTTCTTGAGTTGCGGGGTATCGGTCCCCGTACATCCTGAGAAAATAGACATTGATCCCGTTTTATGCAAAATAAAAAATTAAAGTTTTTTTTCGAAATTTACTAGGAAACGCAAGAAAACATGTTTGTTGAAGGTGTTGGGGGTCCTGCCCACACCAGAAGCCTACTGTGAAAAATTCAAGTCTCTATGTAGCTCAAACTCGATTTTTTCGATGCGTTTTTAAAAGCACATACAAATAAAATGTGGCAAACCTTGGTCCATCTTCTCGTTGTAATAAAATAAACAAGGACCACACCATTAACGATGAAATTGCATATTGAACAAGTTAGAGAGAGAAAACGCTGAAAAAACTCGAAAAATCGTATTTGTGCAGATGAAACATAAGCAAAACCGGCTGAAACCGTTAAATTTGTGAACGCGTCAAAGAATCTTGTTTCCCTTTATTTTACTGAAACACAATAAAAAAACTTTTTGTTGCACTATTTCCTATTTCATTATTTCAAATAAATGAATGGAGAGCAGTAGTAGAGGAAAGCTTTATTCAATAAGAAAGGGCGGGATTGAAAAGGTGGCCAAAAAACATTACCATGAGTGCAATTTTACACAAAATTGAAATCTTAAATTTTATTTAACAAAGTCAAAATTAGATCCGAGGAGAACTGAAGGAGAAGAGCCAAGTAATGAAGTGAAATTCCTACGGTAAGGCAATCCAAAATACTACTCGGGAACTATAACCAAAAGAGTTATGAGTTTAGTATAAGAAGTAACAAAAACAGACTCAGGATGCTGACGGGATTGCTGACTGACCATTTCAGGCTGAAGGGACACCTAAGAAAGTTAGTTCTGGAAGAAAACGGTACTTGCAGATTCTACCAAGAAACAGAAGGAACCACAATACATAAGTACAAGTTGAGGTGTATCGATCAAACCCAAACAAACAATCAACAACATCAGTATATTTCAAAGCACAAGACGATGGTAAATAAAATATATCTTCAGCTTAACCTCTATATACATACATGATGGGTATAAGCAAAAAAATTGCGAAAAATGTAATCTGTGGTTCTGGTTAAAATAATTAATTCTCTGATTCAAAAGAGACTCAAAAAGATTGCTTAAAATCTTCGGATATGGTAAATAAACTTTGAAGATAACTTAGTAGTTCCTTATATTTCATGTTGATAAAATTCTTTCTTTGAAAAGAAGTGAATCAAAGATATAATGATGGACCACACTTTTAGTGAATAAATTTAGTAAATATAGTACTGCATGGGTCGAAAGTTAGTTTTACCACATTTTCTGTCGTTTAATTTTATTTCTTTATTTTCTTAAGTATCTTAGTGAGTATGTACTTATTTTGAAATTCATATTTTAAGTTGAAAAATTGCAAAGAATAAAAACACAATTCAAAATGGCTGCCGATTAGCTAGGTTGGTACAAAAATATTTGTTCTTTAGAAAATTGTTCATTCATAGGTAATTTAAAGTCTAGTATTGTTCAAATAGAGGCTATGAAATAAAAAATAGGCATTTTTATAGATCTTTGAAAAAAAAAATTATTTGTTTAAATTTATATCCAAGTTTTTGGATTGACTTTTTGTTAAAATTTAAATCTAACAACATTCAATAATTTATCGGTGTATTGTTAATTATTCACATACATATACATAATTAGAATAATGCTTTTACAGAAAACATTTTTCTTTTGTACTTACCCCTTTCTTTCCAGGAATAGCACATTCCCAAACCATCAGATTCAAGGTTCCATCCATATTTTTGATGGGACGCCCCACAAACCCCTAAAATACAACAAATGAATAAATAATTTTTTCAATTCTAACTGTTAAATGTATATTTGCAAAACTTACAAAAGGATGATCCTTTCTCCACGCTTTCCTTT
This sequence comes from Platyura marginata, assembly GCA_026745375.1. NCBI lineage: Eukaryota > Metazoa > Arthropoda > Insecta > Diptera > Keroplatidae > Platyura > Platyura marginata. The sequence continues at coordinate 49,136 of JANSTT010019099.1, read as the reverse complement.
CTTCGCCAAGTCGTGCTATTGCAATGCCGGACATTTTTACTTCGATTTCAGTTAACTAATTGCAACTTTATTTGTAAAAAAACAATTTTCTTTTGTAAAATGTATATCGATTTGTAATAAGAATCGTAAAAATACAGGGAGCGATTAGGATTACTAAGTTAAAATAGAAGTAATTCAACAGCACAAATAATATGCATTTCCAGCAAGCAGCAGCTGTCAAAATGGTGTAATCTCCAAAACAGAACTCTCCAAATCTCCACATAGTTGTTCTCATAAAAACGTTTAAATTCGCCATTAATTTTTCTAGCAGTATTTTCACATGAGGCAATGTTCTGTTTGACAGCTTTCACATTTATTTTGTGTATACTTTTTTATATTATAAATTGTTTATTTTTTGTAGATCATATTTAATACTTAAATGAGCACCAATACAAATCATGTAATTACAAATAGTCCGTCGATGAGTAGAACAGAACATGATGCTGCTCACATAAGATTTCGTGAAAAAGAAACCGATGAAAAATATCGTTGTTTGAGTTGTGGCCAACCATTTGAAGCTACATCATTTCTCAATGTCTTCGAACACTATGGTAGAACATTTCATGTAAGGTATCATAGTGATTGTTTATATTGCAAGGGAAAAGTTCATCAATACCGTGATAAATCGGGACAGACATTTTTTTATCATGATTGTGCTCGATGGAAACGAAAGGAAGATAAATGAATTAATATATAAAAGTATTGTTACTATAGTATTTTTATATTCCATTTTTTTTATAATAAATTCATATTTCTTTTGTTGATTAATTTTCTGAAGATTTATTCAATGAATGAAATTGCCTCATTACTCCACGCTTCACTGAAGTATACAATAATTATATATATATATATATATATATCAAAAGGTTTATTAATGTAATAGAAGTACTAGATCTTCTATTATTTTACAATAAAGTAAATCTTATCAAAATTTTGACATATGATATTGGCGTCCACTAAACAATTGCTGTAATCGAAAATATAACGTTTATTTCAGTTATATCAGTTACTAAACATAGCGTTATACGTCTACTATGGCGGATCTATGGTTTAAGAAATTGAGTTCAGTGCGCGTCGCGTATACTTCATGAGGGAGAGAGAGAGCAATATATATATATATATATAGCGCATCATCAGCTTGCTGTCAATGTCAACACATACATCAGTCTAAATTCTGTCTTTGATAAGATAAATGGGATAAAGTAAATTTTAGAGTGAATAATAAAATTTATTTAATATTTGGGTTTCAAACAAAATATAAATATTCAAATAATATTAGTTAAACATAAATGTTATTCATTAATTACGACAAAACATTTAACTTTGTGAGTTTAGCGTTTAGATTCAGCTGTTATTTGCAGTCGTTTATACAAAGGAATATTTAAGTGTTGTGCTTATTTACCAAATTTTCCTAAGTATATTGTTAAAAATTTAATTTTAATTGGTGTATTTATGTTTCATATTTATTCATTTCGTTTGCACATACTTATTTAGTTTCAATAAAAAAAAAACCTATAAATATTAACGCTAGAAAAATATAAAAAATTTTCAACAAATATTTGGATATTGGAAAAACATTTTCTTGAGAAGAAGCGTGGGCGAGACCTTTTTTTCAGTTTTCTCTTAGAAGTTAGGAAGTGCACTTTATACAATAATAGTTTGCGGATTATTTCGACTTATATACCAAAAATGCGCTTGTCATTGAATTAGCAGAGATTTAAGGTAAGTAAACACATTTTTTTTAAAAAATAAATTGATTATTTTTATTTGCAATAAGTTTTATATAATTGTAGAATTATTATGTTTTTAGGATGTCTTAAATACAATATTGTTTTATGTTGAATATTATATTTGCCGGAATTGCTAATAAAATGAGGTGAATATGGTACTTGCGTACCCAATAAACTGAAGGAATAGACGAGGAAAGAAATAATTCCTCCATACATCGAGGGAGATCATTGAAAGTGGAGTTTCCCTCTATAAATTGTTATTCTTATAATGGCCGTTTTTTTAAGAATAGAAAAATAAGTCCGTTCGTGAAGCCAAAATATGGCATTGGCATAGTCCGGTATTTATATTATCTGCTGCGTACCTACTTATCTATAAAAATTGTCAAACGTCGTGATATGACATTAAGCATTAAATAAACCCACAAATGACCTATGTACATAAATGTGGCCATCATTCGCTTTGTAATTACGATATAAGGCCATATGGCTTTATTTCGCATAGCCATATCACGTCGATATGTTCATCCGTTCAATTTCTGCTTATTCAACTGATTTCTTATTCACCCCTTTTATAAATGCTAATTGATCTGTACGTAAAAGTTCGAAAGGACTTCACAAAAGAAGACCAAAATATCTATACCCATGTATGTATGTATTGTAACTCTTTGGTATGTACATAGGTACCTACAGTACATTTTAAGTATATAATATTCTATAACTATATATTGTCAGTACATATATGTATTAAATGAACCTTGCGTTACACATGTTGACGATATAATCCCAAATAAAAAAAAAAATTTATAAACAAATCGATGCCGCTATTTTAAGTTTATGATGTTGATGACATAAATACACATACCTACCTACATATTTCTATTGAATCAAATGGTTAGAGAGACGAGACTTAGCTCTATGTAGATAAATCCACCTTATAGAACAACAAAGTTGGAGGATAAAAATAAATTAACCATCATATTTATTATAATAATGAAGCCATAACAGGCTGTACTTTAGTATAATCTAATGTAATAATATTTAATATATGTTTACATATACAGGGTGGTTTATTTTATATAAGATGGTCAAACATTATATGATTTTCGTTTAATTTTCACCTCCCCTAACATCCGTCGAACGGATGACCAAAATACACCCTGTATATAATATTATTATGTATGTTTACATATATAATGTACGAGTATGTATATACTTACTACACACGTTTAGCAACAATTTTCTGCTCCAATAAAACTACTTTTCCATGTTAAGCAAAAGATTTATCATATGAGCGCTTTTCATTATCTACAAATATAATGTTGATGTATGTATGGATGTGGGAGTAGGTAGATAATTGTGTGACTATTGAATCCTTATAGTTTAAATTAAAAAAAATCTAAATATAAATATATCTTTTACACCCATTATGATATATGTGCATATGTATAAGTACTTATAGCTCTAACGCTTCCCACGGAATTCTTGATCCTTTTGAAATAAATACCGGTATCCTTAAAAAAAGAAGAAATCACGGCTACTTAAGAAATGGAGTATTGAGGGCGGTGGCGGAGGGCTTATTGTTATCGGAGAATAATTTTTTTTTGGTGATTGCCGATTATAATACCAACAGAAATAAATAAACAATAAAAATGTACAAATTCATATACACAAATAAATATTTGTTAATCAGACTAATTAGTTTCACGTGAATCACCATCACCCATTCTTTCCGTTGATGACGATAAGTGGACGTGTCAGAAGCCAAACGGTTTAACTCCACAAAATTTATTATATAAAATTATTGTAAAAAGAAAAAAAATTTGTAGTTATAACTTGCAAATCAGATTGAAGTTATAAGATGTACAATTTATAAGATAATTCTTTTACTTATTAATTAAACTTTTTTCCATTTCTAATAAATTTATTTATATAACTTTTAAATTTTCATACAAAATTGTTGTGAGCCTACTGTATTTTAAAGTGTCCGTAAAATCATCAGGCCGTTTGTCGTTCCACGAGAAAGCATAGACCATTCATAAAAAGCCGCCATCGTGTTCTGTTCTTGTTTAAAATTTTCACTTCCGTTTAAGATTTTTAGACATTATTAATATTGTGGGAATCACCAAGTAGAGTTAATTGGAATGGCTTCCCAATTCTGGTTGGAATATTAGTCTATTAGAATAATTTATATATATATATATATATATACTTATAGGAGAAAACCTACTGTTAAGGTTGAATCCGCACTACCTGTTCTCAGAGCAAGTAACGATACGAGGCCGGTTTTACATAAATATTTGAATTTAGAATTATACAATCCATTTCTTTGATTGATCAGGCTTTTTAGCAGAGCCTTAGGGTTCCGCAGAATATCATTTGGAATAAGTAAGTAGAGGTTTTGGATTAAATTCCTATTTCTAGTTAGGATTTCGAACAGTATTGTATCGGGTCTGTGCCAGTGCGTCATCGTTTTCAAACAATATAGATTTGGCGCATATTTCCACAACTATATGTAATTTCGTTCTTAATACAAACACGATCATACTAAAATAGCCAAAAACAAATTGATTAATCAATCCAAAATCCTATAAAACACTTCAAATACCCACATCAATTTGTTTGGTGAATAAGTGTAGGTATTTGGTATATATATTTAAGAGATTTATATACCTCTACTGTATTATATGTGCCATTTTATTTATAGTTCTAGAAAATATTTTTAAACACATCTACATGATTTTATATAAATAAACTAAGCAATTTATATTTTTTTGTATTAATTTTTTTTTTAATTTAAATGAGAAAAAGCAAAAAATTATCTAAATTTTTTTTATTAATGTTGTTTGATTTCGTTCATAATAAATACACTTAATGTAAGTAGGTATAAGAGTAAGTAGAATAATGTTTGTAACTATGTACGTAAGAAGCTTTTCTCTTAAATGATTAGTAGAGTTAATCAACATTAAAGTGGGCACATATTGATATTTAAAAACAGTTACATATGTATAGATATGTAGATAGATCGACTTGGCCGGACAGAAACTCGAATGAAAGAAGGCCATATACTTACTTATAGGAAAAAATGCATAGTACAAAAGTTCATACGTAACAAAATCTCAAAATCGGACAAAATCCTTCCCGAACAAAAAATTTGCAAATCAAACAAAATCATTTCTGGACGTGTATTCTGAACAAAAAATTTTATTTGATGGATTTCGTTGGCGTTGCAAAAATTTGAGATTTTTGTTACAGTTGCTTTTTATACCCGTACATATGATGTTAATCAAAGAGTATTATAACTTTGGTACGGAGTTTGTAACGTCCCTTAATATTTATCGTAAAATATGCCTTACACCTATCTTTATCCACAGTACTGTGTGTCTATAATTTTTTAATAAAATCAGTCATATGTTTTTGTTTTTAGCTGTTTTTATCATCCATTTTATTCCAATAACTCAGAAAAATTCCTATAATTCAGACTACTAGCACCTACATATAACTAAGACTAAATCAAATTAGTCTGAATTATAGAAAAACATCTGATTTATAGGATTCTTAATTATAGAAGTTTTACTGTACATATACATATATCTACAATTTAATTAGTTACATATTTAGTTGAAGTAAAACTCCAAATATATTGACCACGCTTTCCTATTGAATAAGATTAGTAATTGCGTACTTAGTGTATGTTTATCTACTATATAGTTAGGAAGATGTACATACATATAAACACATCGTACGATTCGAATATTACACTACATATATGTAAGGGTATTTACAATTAAGTGTTTGCCATTTTCTCAATTACATAAGAAGAAAAAAAAAATTGTATCCATAGTGTGTGAAAATGAACCCATGACATGTGATTGATGTGTCTATTTTAATTTGGTCCATACGTCACAACCTTAATAAACTTACAAAGTGTTTTACTAAGTAAATTAAATCGTAAACTTATTTTATGTAATCGTGTCTCTACCTACCTATCTATGTACTATAATGTGAAAATGGCTTTTCCATTATGAACAATTTAAATATTCTTTTTTTCCGTCTTTAAATAATTGCCTGTTACCTATTATTAGAATTATACTTTCGCTTAAAAAAAGGCTGCCAAACAAACACTGATGATTATTTTATGGTTTATTTTATGTTGTTTTAATTAATTCATTTCTTAATTATAGTTTATTTAGGTATGTGTGGAAAAGTGGTAGGACGAAAAGAAATCAAATTTTTAAAGCGAAAGTAAAATGGCGACAAAGTATATGCAGCTAAAAAATGTCACAGAAACTTTGTACATATACCTTAAATTATTAAACCTTTCATTTAATTAAACCTACCTAGAGCAATAACAAAACAGGCATTAGAATGAAAAAGAAAATGGAAAGACTGGGATTCTGAAAAAAAAACATAATGAAGGACGGCAGCAGCAGAAGCAAGTCAGATGGGAGAGAATGGAAATAAAAATTCGTTTCAGAGAATATGTGGAGGATCTATGTTTCCTTGTGGAATGAACCAGGTCCTTTTTTAAATTAAACCTATTTAATGCACATATTTGCATGTCCTTTGTAAAATCTTACCCTGTATAATAAAGGCAATCTGCTGGCCTTAATAATGAAATAAGAACAACAAACCATAACACGTATTTAATGCCAAATTTTATTTCCAGATGTGCAATTGGCCACCTTTTCCAAGAATTGAATAATATTTTCTCGGAAAAAAGGTCCAGTTTTGAGTTGAGATGATTTATTCGGAATTTTGCTGAAAAAGCAAAAAAAAATCTACATATAAGGCAAGAAAATTTGGAAGTTTAAAAAAATGTATTTTGGTATGGTTCTAATTATAATGATGATATTATTATGATACAATAGACCTCATAGGTCACCCTCCTACTAATAAAATAAAAATGGTTCTAATTTAATTATTAAGGTCACCAGATCACATTTATTTCATAAAAAAGTTAAAAATCCACCAGTCACCACTAGATGACCACTAAAAAGATTTTTATTTTGGCCTCATCGAGTAACCCTCAAAAGGATAGTCATCGTATACCGAACGTCTTTTTTATTCCAGTTCGAACAAAACACATGAAAGTCTAAAATTGCATATCGATGATTATTTTTCAAAAGGCTCTAACCCTCATTTTTCAAATTTTTCAGGAGAAAGAAAAAAGAAAATGTTTTTACACAGCATTTCATTGAAGAATATGTTTAAAAAGCGGGGAAACCCCATATTTTTTCGTGAAATTTAGTAAGATAATGATGCCAAAGTAACAATATTTCATAAGGAAAGCATTAAATTGATGTTGGAGCCTTTTGCCAAATAGCCATCAATATATTATATGTTCATATGGATTGGAATACCTATACGCAACTGAAATGACGCTACTGTTAATATTTATGAAATAAATGTATAAATAATTACATTATATTAAAAGCAGTTTAGCAAAAATTCATGAAGCACCATCAAAGTAAGTGTAATTGGGCATCACTTTAATATTCATACAAACAGACAACTAGGTACGCGTTTAATTGAAAATATATTTATATTATTTAAATATGCCAACAATTTTTTGACGTACTCAGATGAGTGTAAATCAACCACATTTTTAAAATTGCTATTGCTGTCGTCCTGAATGAAGGTAAAAAAATCAAACAAGCTTCAATTTGCCTAATAGCTCCTCTCCAATGTAGGTTATGCCTTTTGCCTTTTCCCTTAAGAATGTTCCACCCCAATGAGTAAAGTCAAAGGCTAATAACCGGTAGGGAAAAAATAATTGGCTTTTCATGGAGTTTTTTATGATCCTTGGCCATTTTTCGAGAAGATCCAGTGTCCATAAATGTTTTATTAGTTATGTTCGATATACTAACATTCTATTAATACTAAACTTTTTAGACATTGAATAAATCTTAGCTTAGCTTATTCTTTTCAGAATATAAACTTCAAAATATAATTCCACGTTTGTCTTCCATTTGGCCAAAACAACAATACCACGAGAAATTCAGAAATCAACTGATAATACTAATTAAGATATATCAACACTCATCAATAAAAAATTTTTTTTCGCACGATGAAAATTTTCTTTTGCAAAACTCATCATTAAAAAAAAAATTCTCACGATGAAAATTTTCTTTCACGATATACGATAAAAATATCACAATAAAAAATTCAGTGTTCACAGATGGAACAAACGAAATAGGAGTGTTTACATATGCGAAAGCAAATTTTGCCAAAGTGACCTTTTTTGTTCGTATCGCATGAAAAATATCTTGAATTGCAGCTGCAAAGTGATCATGATCATGTTGTCTTCGCAAAAAAAAAACTAAAACGTTGGCGGCTGCGGCCAGTATAATTGTATAAAAACTGTACACGTATAAATTCTTTTTAATCGACATGTCGATCTTCATCACTGTACTGTACATAGATAAATCTGGATTTTACACGCATATTATGGCCTTGCTTAATCTAGTTTATAGTCAAAAAATATCGCGAAAGTGAAAAAGTTTCGCGATAGTCAAAAAAATCATGTTTTCGCACGTCGACAGTAATATGTATAATGAAAAAAAATATCGCGATAGCAACGAAACGATATATTTTTCGTGAAACATTTTTCTGTTCACATGCATTTCGTCACTTCGTGAAAAACTTTCATCGTGTGAAACGAGTATAACATGTTTCAATGTACAGGCATGCAAATCATTTGCAACAGACGAAACGTGTGAAACTGGCCATTATACGCCACTGTGTTATCGAAATAGTAAACATGCAACAGTAAAATGAATCATCAGGGTGTGCTATTGATATTTCTTTAGCTCCGCGCTCGCTTTATGGGCCGCATTGGTACTAACTTTGGGCTGTGGATTGGACACCCATAATCTAGGACTTTGTTCTTTTTTTTCTGTACAACAAATAAATACATATTGACTAAATTGAATACAAACGAGAAATAATATAAAATTGATTGCAGCTCCCTAATGGTAGGCTGCGAAACTTTTTGATCTATTAACGAAATCTCAATATTTTATTCTCTATAACTTTTATCATATTAATTGGTTTTCTATTTCAAATATATTTCGAGTAAATTAATGGTTTAGGTATCCCATCTCCCCTATACCCTTATCGGTTTGCTCCAAAAACAATACTCTCTCTATTTTCAGCCGTTTAATCGAAATCTTGATAAAAAGTAGTGAATAAATTAGTTTTAATTGTTTTTTTTTAATTTGTTTGTTCATTAATAATTGATATTCTTTTCAGGGTTGCGGCACTCGAATATGGATCATGCTGTTAAAGCAGCAAAAGGGCGACCATGGAATAAATTGCGTTTTGAGAACGATGAACTAGAATGTCTGTACCAGCGGTACACGTTGAAGCTACAGCGCTTCTCCGTTACCGGGGTCGTGGCTCTAGTTGTTGTACTTTGTGGTGTAATGGCAACACTTAGTCTATTTTACAATCAGACACCAACATTGCATGTAAGATGTTTTCAAAATTGTATACCTACCCATATATACTCGTAGAAATATATTTATAATTATGAGAATTTATAAGAAAACTGTTATCTTGGTCGGTTTGTTGTCAAAGCTTTCACTTTCGCAAAAATGTAAAAATAATTAAAAAAAAAAAAAATTATCTAACAAATATTTGAATAGAATGATTTATTTATGTTAGGGCCCGGATGTTTAGACACATACTTTTTTTAAAAATGAAAAATTAGAAAAAGACATCCAATAAATTAAAATTTAAAATACATATAGAACATGTCCTATCCATGTGCTTTTATGTGCTATCGATGTCTTCTCCTTCAATTAATCTGTCTAGTTCATCGTTTCTAATCCATATTTTGCATCTGGCCATATAAGAGTTTTCAATACTCTCATCTTAGTGTTTTTGGAGAGGCCCAATAGCATTTGTTAGCTTTCTGTATCTATCTGGCAGCACCGCTGTGTTCTTGTTATAAGGTTTCCCAAATACTTGAACCTTGTTAACACTTAAAGTTGTAATCCGATATCGTTTGCTTTGTAACATTCCACTATTCGGATTTCTGCTCGGATTTTCCCCTTTTTAGGGATTTTCTTTTGTCCTCATTTATTTAAGACCAAATTTTCTGCTTTCGTTTTCCAATATTTGGAACGCTTCTATCATACTACTTAGGTTTCTACATATTACTAGTATTATCGTCAGCATAAGCACATTTTTGGTACATTTTATTTAGTATGCTTCCAGTCTTCCTATGGCTCTCGGTCTAGCATAATGTTAAATAACAGTGTATCTTCTTGCTTTCCTCTAAAGTTGGAACACCCTTTCAGTTCAAAATCTATGTATTTAAGGTTAAAGGGTTAATTTTTTCCAAAAATTTTATTAGGCAAAAAATGCTGGAAATTGGAAAAAATATTAAAATACAAAGTTTCAAAACCATATCCTTAGTATTAAGAAAGTTTAAAATTGGTCTCTGTATAACACGGTACAAATTAACGTGATTTGTATTAATTAAAGGTTTCTTATAATACACGGTTTTCATATTACACGGTATACGGTTTCCGTATAACACGGTACGAATTAACGTGATTTGTAATAATTTTAACTAACCGCGTTATAGGAGGTTTTACTGTACATTCATTTCATTCAACGATTTTATTTTTTAACTGTTCTTTTAATGCAAATCAATATTGTTGTTTCATAGTGAAACAATAATTGTTTCACAGTGAAAAACTGATTGTTTCATTATGAACATTTGATCAATTTACCGCTCCTGAATCCTCACACTCAGTACAACATAAAAAAGATTTTTAATTATTATGTATAAAAAAAAAAAAAAAAAACAAATAAATGATAATAACACAAATATTTAACTTTTCAGAACATATTCAATTCGGCAATGTGCTTACTCTTTTCAATGGTTCTAGCCCTTTTACAATTTCGTGTTATCCGAGACTCACATCTTCCATTTTTGTGCTATGGAATACTATTTTTTACCGCAGCTTTTTGCTTTATTTCGATGCCAACAGTTGGAAATATATTTCCTGTTGACACAAAAGAGGTATTTGCATAACACTCAACCATTTCAAACTTGAAATAATTCCAAAACATCATATATGAGATGTTTAAAAATCAATATTTGTAGGTCATGGCTGAGGGTGTATGGCAAATAGTTTTTGTTATATTTTTGGCTTATGCAATGATGCCACTTCAAATATGGGAAGCGGTACTGTTTGGATTAATATTGCCATCGATTCACATCGGTTTAACAACATACAAAATGCTTACATATGACAACTATCTATATTTTGAATTTAATCAGTTGGCGGCTAATGTTACAATGTTTGTTGGTGTTAATGTAGCTGGACTTGTGGTGAATATAATGATGGAACGGGCACAACGACGTGCCTTTCTGGATACACGAAATTGTATTGCTGCACGACTTGAAATGGAAGATGAGAACGAAAAGTTGGAACGTTTATTGCTCAGTGTGTTACCACAACACGTTGCTATGGAAATGAAAAATGATATTCTATCTCCGGTTAAAACTCAATTTCATAAGATTTACATACAGAAGCACGAGAATGTTAGGTAAACAATATTTTTAGTTTAAAATATTAATAGCGATCGATATACATACATATGTACATATGTATATAACGTTTTGAATGTTTTTTTCTTTCTTTTCAGTATTTTGTTTGCAGACATTGTGGGATTCACTGTTTTAGCATCACAGTGTAGTGCACAAGAATTGGTTCGACTTTTGAATGAGCTATTTGGACGTTTCGATCAACTGGCCAATGTATAAATTATATTCTATTAAAACAAACAAAAAACCTGCTAAGTTGAAAATTGTTCTAGGATCATCATTGCTTAAGGATTAAAATTTTAGGCGATTGCTATTATTGTGTATCAGGTCTTCCAGAACCTCGAGCAGACCATGCTACTTGTGCCGTAGAGATGGGATTAGATATGATAGATGCTATTGCGTAAGAAAGTTAATTCGTACAAATTTATCTGTTTTGCTTCCATTACCAATTATGAAAAGGAAGCTTTGATTTCATGTAGAAATTTTGGTCACTCGAATCGTTCGCTCGCTCGTTAACACAATACCTCAAGAACGCGTTGAACTAGAAGTTTGATTTTTTTTTTGATTGGTTTGAATATGTCTAGGGCGAAGGGAATTGTAAATGGCCAAAATACTCCCCCACACCTTTGACCGCCTCTCATTTTTTGTAAATAATGTACTTTTTCGTGTTTTCTTCCACTAAATGACAAAATTTAGAAAAAAAAAGTTTTTTTTTGTATTGGATGATATCCATCTTTAACCCTTATATTCTATTTTTTGTATTGCATAAGAGTAGGTTACTTTAAAATGTCCATTTTCTTACAATTCTTACATGATATTAAAAAAGAATAGAGAAGTGTAGGGGAGGAGTAGTTTAGTATGGAAGTCGTGTTAACTTTACTTAGCGGCCTTTTTCATTTCTTTTTAAGATCTGTGGTTGAATCAACCGATGTGAATTTAAATATGCGTGTTGGTATTCACTCGGGTCGTGTTTTGTGCGGCGTCCTTGGACTGCGTAAATGGCAATTTGATGTTTGGTCAAATGATGTTACATTGGCTAATCATATGGAATCTGGTGGAGAACCGGGACGAGTTCATGTCACTAGGTTTGTATTTATTTTTTTCGTTTACTATAATTGTATTGTAATTAAAATGTATTTTCAGGGCTACTTTAGATGCACTTGGCGGTGAATATGAAGTTGAAGCCGGTCATGGTGATACAAGAGATTCATATTTAAGAGATAATGGTGTTGATACATATTTCATTGTACCACCAGCACATCGACGAAAGGTAAGTAATTAAAAATGTCTATACTTTTACTATGATCTATTGAATTTGTTTTAATATTCTCAGCCTCTGATGCTAAATACATTAGGTGTACGTTCGGCATTAGGGGCAGCAAATCGAAGAAAGTTGTCATTTCGCAATGTTTCAAATGTTGTTGTACAGCTACTGCATACAATCAAGTATTCGGTTCCAGTTCCATTTTCTCATATGGCAACGGGACCATATCCGGGTAGTAGCGGTGGAACGGCAGGAGCATTTTGTGAAAAAAATGCAAGAAAGGTAATGATCAGAATTAAATATCATCTATATCCTATATATTAGAATATAGATGCTAATGCATGTTGCTGTGATTGCAATGTAATTTTGTTTGTTCTAGGATGCGGTAAGTTAGTGCGAAAGTAGAACAGCTGTAAAAATGTATTTAGTTGATTAGTTCGTAGTTATATATTGTGGTAAGTTGTCTCTTCGTAGAGGACCACTGAATAGATAAAATGCAATTAGTGAAAAGACTATTTAGATGCTTTTTTTTTCTTTTCTTTTTTTTCTTTTCTTTTTTTTCTTTTCTTTTTTTTCTTTCCTTTTTTGAAATATAATTTACAAAAATTAGAAATTGCTACAAAAATCTTATTTTCTCTATAGGTTTTGCAACTCCAAAGAGCTCTGCACGCACCGTCGACAGATGACGGTAGCGTAGCAGGAACATCGTCGGATGAGAGAGTGAAAAAAGTGAGATAATATTCAGTCATTTTGAGGCTTTTTGTTATGTTTTTTTTTTCAATCTCACATTTTTTGGATCTCATTCCGCACAGATTACTTAATGCATGAAGTAGAAGTTAGCTCGATAAGAAAAAAAGCATGGGTTTTGCGTTCACATACAAAAATTTCGGACATGTGGTTGCATTTTTGGTTTGTTTTCAGAATTTTAGATTTTTAGAATTAGAAGTTTTAAATGTTCATTCCATAGTAGATACGTAATTTTTTAACGGCTCATAGTTAATAGCAAAAATATCTCTAGTGGGAGGCTAGGAAACCAATTAATTGCCTGTCATAGCTTTTCGAAAAAAAATAATCCAAAAAAATTAACCCAAATAAAAGAAGGCTGCTAAGTACAACTAACACGGTTTCCATACTAAACTACCCTTCTCCCAACATTATCTCCTCCCATTCCTACCCCTATTTTCAATTTGATCAAAAATGGTAACCTCTTTTTTTTTTGCAACACAATCTAGTAAGATTTCATGCTTGCGGGTTGCGGCTAAAATCGAACATTGCATACCTATATGATTCACATTCCCTCAATGAACATGACGATGCTAAAGAAAATAGATAATTTGATTACATTCTACATATATTAGCTCAATTGTAATTGTTAATTGTTTGGCAAGAGTTAATCAGATTAATCATTGTTTGCTTATCAATACAGTTCAGTACAGATCTCAAAATTTATTAGTAGTTCTAGTTGGTATTAATTAAAGAAGCACAAATTTTAATTTTAATTTTTTTTATCGAATAGCATTGTTGATTTCCGATAAGAATGTGTGCTTTTTTATTACATACATAATTAATTTATCAATAAACAACACAACATTTTATTAGCCTCAACAATAATATTAAAAAGAGTAATCAACATTACGGACCACTGAATTAAAAAAAAAAAATGCTTTAAAAGACCGGCCAACCTGAAGAGTTGTAGCACTGTGTAGTGCCACAGCAGTATTCTTACTATAGGCTAGCGATTCCCAACCTTTTTTTTCATGCGACCCAATTTTCAACTCACATTCATTTCGTGGCCCATCCATATCACCGAATGTTAAATATTTTGAAGCATGATTTACACTACAGAATAGGAGGAGGAATTTACAATATTACGTAAACAATTTTAATATTTGAAAAACGCATTCATAATTTTAGTTGTATGCGACCCCAAAATGGGTCGGGACCTCTCATTTGGAAATCGCTGCCATAGACAAATATGCAGGGTGTTTCAAAAAATATCCGATAAGGTTGTTTTTAGGTTTTTTTTTTGTAGTCCTACCAGTAAAAATCGCTGCAACTCCCAAATTAAACAAAATTAAAACAAAATTATATTTGAACGATTTGTAGAGAATAAAATTCTGAATTTTTTATTTAAACTAATTTTTCTTTTCTTATGTATAATTTAGAGAAATTTAAGATTACAAACAGACCCCGAGCCCCAACCAAAAAAATTGTCATATGGTATTTTCGACATAGAACTTTAACATAGCACTACCGAACAGCGAGCAGTCAATATATAGCGCAACATTTTATAACATTTTGCATAACAATCCACAAGTATTAATTGAGGATTGTTATGTGTGCCTTATGATAGTTATTTGTTTCTCGAATTCAACAATAGAAATTAAACAATAATTAAAGTATTTAAAATTTCATCTACTCCTCGCGAAGAGTGAATTCTGATTCAAGCTTTAATGAAATGAAATGACGCTTGAATCCTAGCACACGTTTACCCTATTAGCTTAGCGAAGTGGGATTTTATTGTGTGGTTAGATACAGCATCAAATAATTAATTAATTACTTGGATAGAAATTTTTCAAATGCTAATGAAATTCAAATATCTCGATTGTTGCAATTTAACCAAATTCAATTAAATATTCCTAAGAACGCACTGTACATGGGTAAATACTTAATTACTAAAACTGCAATGAATGAAATTACTTAATTAATAAATTAACTTAATTACACTCACAAAACGTTTTATCAATTTACACACCAAGGCCAAGAGTTTGTTTTTACTAATGTAATGTTACCGCTATGTGTACTGATCATACACATGTAGTGCCATTGTTATATTGGTGCCCCATTATGACCTTTATTCAACGTTAAGGAAGCTTCTATGAAATAATCGGCGTACAGTCTCTGTGCCTTAGTTTTTTAGGAATTCCAATATTACCTCTGACGACTATTCCAAAGTCAGTCCTTAGGATATATATTATAATTTTCTTATTTTAAGTTCTACTTATAAGTTAGTTCACGATTGATTTCACTGATATTTTAATTTTACTTTATAATACACTGATTAATAGGGCGGATCGTTTTTATATGAAAAAATTAAAGTTGTTTTTTTAATGACGCTCTATAGTGCGGAAAAGTTGCGAAATAATAGTTAGAAAAAAAAAACAACAATAAGAAAATTTCTCAAATTTTTTCATTTAAAGTCCACTAAAAAGACTCGCAAAAGTTTTAAAATGCTGAAAAAATCAGTTTGTAAATTGTATGACTTGTGATTTCTTATAGGATTCATCAGTTTTTAATATGATTTAGCATAAAAGGTTTTTTTTTTTAAATTTTGTAATGGACGACATTTTTTAAGTATTTTTTAAAACTCACAGACGTTTCTTTCATCCTTAAAATTTTGAAAAAAAAAATACAAAATTTTTCGAAATCAATATTCGCAACTTTACCGCACTATAGCGATATCGATTTCAATAAAAGTACATTTCGATCCGCCCTACTAATCAACTACCCACCAGAGAATATCCCTCTATGGGATTTTCTTGGAAATCGATTTTATCAATTTTACAAATTATATTCTATTGTTTAATTTAATATTTGCAACACAGGGTGTCTGTCTAGTTGATCATTTTTATTTTACATAAATTTTAATACAATCAAAGGAATTGCATCATTAGTCATAACAGGATTCAGCAAACGTATACTGGTAGGTAAAATATTTATGTACGAATAAACGCCATTACAATTGAACTTGATCATGGTAAGAGAAAAATTATTATCCCTTTTAAAGTGTACTTTCCATTCAGTGGTACTTAAGATGATAAATTCATTTTTATACAGAAACTATGCGTTTTACATTGTTATGCAGCTTAAGCAAAGTGATTGTTTTTCGGTATATAACTAGTATTATAGTAAATTAGTAGTAGTAGTAGTAGTACTAGTAGTGCTTCATTTATTAAATTATCGCTATATCACTAGTATATTTAGAAAAAAATTATAATTAACCAGTTTTTATTTTACCCTTAGTAGACATTTTTTTTTATATACATATTTGCATCAAAATAATGTAATTTCAAAAGACTGTGCTTTATATACATACAAATTAAAAAAAAAAAATGTTCCAGAATACCGTGACGGAAAAATTCAAAAGACCATTTAAAAAGCGTCATTCAAGCGTTTATCATCAACCAACTAATCGAGTTAATAAATTTTTATCACAAGCAATTGAAGCACGGAGTGTTGATAGAGAGAAATCGGTACACGTTAATCGATTTACACTTCGATTTAGAGAAAGTGATAAAGAACGCGAATATCACCAAGATTTAGATCTTGGATTTTCCACAGCTATGTGTTGCAGTTTATTATTGTTAATACTTAGTGCTGCATTGCAGGTATTTGTCTATTGATTTCAATTTAATAATCATCATTTATTTAATTAATTATTTGCAGGTATCTGCTTTACCACGTACCTTAATATTGCTGCTGTTATTTTTAACCGCCTTCGTATGGATAAGTTCAATATTAATGTTACTTCTAGCTGTACGGCTAAAATGGATATTTTGGGATTTATCGCAGAGCTTTTCTTTGCGCCTAGCCATTACAGTATTTACTATAGTTTTGCTTTATTCTGTTGGACAAGTTAATGTGGTGAGTGTCTATAAATGGAATGCACCTACTTATATTGACCACGGTAGTTGATGTAGTTATGTTTGGTTGGTAGAAGTAGCGGGACCTTCCCTAGTCTAGCCATTAGCACATTTGTGCCGTTTTGATACCACTGGACATCTTTGTTATTATGGTCACCCTGAAGATTTGTGTATGATCATTTGGAGGCGTAAAGGATTCCCAACACCTTCTTGGCTGGTATTCGTTCACCGATTTCTCCCACTTATGGTTGCTCAGTGTCCTAAACTTTGCTAAGTGCTGAAAGAAGTCTTCAATTGTTTCATGCTCGTTCTCTCCTTTACAGCTGCAACATGTCGTGTTATGAAGGGATGTTTAGTCTATCCGCATGTATACCTATCTATGGGTATACACTAGCGCCGCCATTCTGGCAGTGTTTTTACGCAACATGGCTCGGAGTTTTGTCCGATTTATCTTGTATATATTCTGGCCAAGTCTTCTTGGCTTTTTGCACGTTGCAAGATTTTTCCATCTGTTGTTTGCCATCTTTAGTAAGTGCGGCGAAACATATTCCATTTAACTGAATTTAGTGAAGGATGAACTGTCTCATTTTCTTATATATTTTCCACCTTAAATAGACAATATGCGTTCAAGTACAGACAACTACATATTTTATTTGTATGTGGTTCAAGTGATGAGTTCGGATTTTCGGTTAATACCGTTCTGTCACGTTAATTGATAAGGATACGGATAGTTTATAGGCTATGCCTACTATATTTTTTGTTAACGAAGGCCGCTCGTCCACTGCATGCGTTTTCGTACGAATTGCGTTCGTCAGAAATTTTAATTTGTCTGACTAATGTCGTTTTCATTTCACCTACTCTGTGTAGTGTAGCCACCGAATCGGCTGTTAAAGTGGCTGTAAAAAAGGTTTTATTCATCACCATCAACGCCGAGTTGAAAAAGTGCAGTTGTTTTTTTCAGTTCGGTATATAGGCCGATTTAGACCTCCGGCGAATGTGAACGTGAACTTAAACATTTTCACCACGAACATCATCGTGAAGAAACGCTCAGAAAATCCGTGGTACAATACTGAATTCACATTAATTCTTGCGTTTACATCTTCAATGAACGGTGAAGATGAACAGGAACACTAACAAACATTACACCAAATTATTGTAGGAACTTCGTCAATTGAATTGTCTAACTTCCGGAAGATTTTTCATATAACTTTATTAATAAATGTTTTTTTTACTTGTACAAAATATTTTTATTATTTCAGTTCACATGTTTGTCCGATCATCCATGTACAAATAATTTTACTACAAAACAACACACCGATCATGACTATCACTTTGATTTGGAGCTTGATAATTTTAGTCATCGAAGATGTACTTTACCTCAATATATATCATTAGCAGCTGCATTTGCATTTTTGGCAGTTTCCGTATTTTTAAGGTAAGATTTTCACCATTAATCGATTTCAATCAATCAATCAATAAATTATTATATTTTCTAGATTACCAATTTTTATTAAAACAATACTTGTTACTTTAATGGGAGTTGTTTATACACTATTTATTGAACTTTCCCATACCAATATTTTTGAGTGCTATGATTCACGTGTGCAGTAAGTTCTTTTTCGATATATTTAATTAATAAGAATTAACATTTCGTTAATAATAAAGGTCAACAATTCCATTACACACAATATCTTTAGCGCGTATCGTAATTTTTATGATCGCCATTTTAACACATGGACGACAAGTTGAATGGACAGCTCGTCTAGATTTCTTATGGCAATTACAGGCATCGCATGAGAAACGAGAAATGGCTGTGCTACAAGAGTCCAATAAACGGATTTTGTATAATTTACTGCCGGCACATGTTGCCGCACATTTTTTGGACAATCAGTTTCGGAATAATATGGTGAATAAGATCAGTGATCATGACAATCATGTTTTGTGTTTAATAAATTTTCTTCTGCATTTGAATTTTGAATCTAATTAAACGAAAACAAATAAATTATAAATTAATAAAAGTATTGGTATTGCTTATGTTTTAGGGTACATTGGGCCAGGAATTGTATCATCAAAGCTATGCAAAAGTTGGCGTTATATTTTGTAGCATTCCAAATTTTCATGAATTCTATACCGAATTGGATGGCAATCATCAAGGCGTTGAATGTTTAAGATTACTGAATGAAATAATTGCCGATTTCGATAATCTGTTGACACATGAAAAGTTTCAAGCTATCGATAAAATCAAAACTGTCGGTAGTACTTATATGGCTGCTGTTGGTTTAATACCAGGTAACATTGAATCTTATTCTTACTGGTTGTTTGTTGTTGTGAATTTACACATTATGTATTTCCTAAGATTATAAAATGAATGCAAACGATCCACATTCCACTAGACGTCATATGACGGCGTTAATTGAATATGCCAAAGCTTTGCGAGTGTCTATCCAGAATATTAATGAAAATTCATACAACAATTTTATGATGAGAATAGGTTTGTGGTCGTTGGTCACAATGTTATTACAGTAGAATCTCGTTAATCCGGACTAATTGCCTTTCTGGATTAAGCCAAGCCCGGATGAATGAGCTCCTACTGTATATTTATAAAATACTAATACTTATAATATAGGAATTAATATTGGTCCTGTTGTGGCTGGTGTTATTGGTGCACGTAAGCCTCAATATGATATTTGGGGAAATACAGTTAATGTTGCTAGTCGAATGGACTCTACTGGTATTCCGGGAGCAACGCAGTGTACACAGGAGGTTGTAGATAGTTTACAAGGATCTCACTTTGAATTTAGGTATATGTTTTTTAATCTTTTAACTACTCGCGCTGGTGTCTGAGGGTAGTTGTCTGATGAAGAATAATGTATGTGGTGTACATTATACACCGCGCGAGTAGTTACGTAAAAAAAGTGCGCTAGTAGTTAAAGGTTAAGTATAATAACAATTAATTTTAATAATGTTTTGTTATTAGATGTCGAGGTCAAATTAAAGTTAAAGGAAAAGGTGATATGATAACGTATTTTCTTTGTGATAATACGCAAAATCCATTAAATGGTGATCGCGAATTTAGAGGTAAGAAGTGGACCAAAAACTAAATATTATATAGTTGGAGGACCTATTACTAATTATATTTATTATGTCAACAGGACCCATAATCTCGAGTCGTCAACAACCAATTACACAAAACTGTACAATGGAACATTACCAGCAACAACAATCATCGCAACAACAACAGCAACAGCAGCAGCAACAACAACAACAGCAGCAGCAACAACAACAACAACAACAACAGCAACCACCACAACATCAGCAACAACAGCTGCAGCAACAACAACAACAGCAGCAGCAGCAGCACCACCAACAGCAAACAGTCGAATACTATCAGAAACATACAGATATCAATGAAAAAAATTACCATCATCCCAATGTTATTGCTGAAAATTATTCAATAAAAGAAAGTTATAATTTTATTGCGAGCCCGAATTTGCTCCAGCATCAAGATAATATACGCGAGGACAACTATAGCAAATTTAAACAGAACCATAATCGTGAGCTGATGAATTTGAGAGAAAACAATCACAATAACCATAATAATCACAACAATCACATCAACCACAATAATCACAACATATATAAAAGGGATCATTATCCACAAAATTCGAATCATCATAGGGATAATTTTAATATCACCGAAAATCCTAATATGATCAATAATCGAGATAATTACAATATTCGAGAGAATTTTATTTCGGTTGAAAATTACAGTAATGGTCTGAAAAAAGATCATGTAAATATGAGAAATCAATTTAATAATAATTATTCGACAAGGGACAATGAACCATTGCTACATTCAGCACCAGTGGCAAAAGTTAGTTATACTTTAAAAAAAAAAATTAAAAAATAGATTAAAATATTTTTAAATACATTTATAAACAATAGGTAATGCCACGTCCACAAAATCCACCAAAGTATGATCCACCAAGATATGCAAGTCCATCTCCAAGTGTACTAATGCAACACCCACGAGACTCGATGCCATTTATTAAGACTTATATGAAACCATTGCCAAAGTTACCTCAAGAAATTGGTAAGTCCTTAAAAAGGTTGCTAAGTGAACGTACGCTGTTTTCACACTAAAATACCCTTCCTTTCATTTTTCAAACCTTTCCCCAACGTTCCCCACCTATCTCCCAATCTTCCTCTACTTTTCCCTACTCTTGTTTTTCGAAAAATTTGTATGGCCATTTTGCGATACTTACTATCAAAATTTTTATTGCAGTTTTTCCAAAACGTGCACATTTCACAAAAATTTAAAAAAAATATATTTTTTATTGTGGAAGCAATAATTATTATTGCCACCCCAATTTCTCTATAATCTTTTTACATTTTCATTAGAAGAAGGTCGTGAACTTTCCTCAACCGATGATCTCAGTTCAAGAGCACATTCACCAAGTGTCAGCTCATCCGATGAAAGTTATTCAAAGACAACGGAAGGTGAATGTGACGATGAAAATTCACCGATACCATTACATCACATTACAAAAAATGTAAATCCACTGCAATGGCTGTACCCGTGTGACATTCAAGTGGATCTAACGTCGCCGAAATTAAGTCCGGTTGATTTTACAAATTTGAAAGATTTTGAAATTAGCTCAACGACAGAAAGCCAGGCACCGTCTACCGTACCAAACAAAGGGGAGTCATGTAATAGTTTTGAATATCATGAGCGGGGTAAGCGGAACGTTTTTAATTGTTGAGTTTAGTTTTACTTAATTTTTACATTATCAATACAATACAGGTGTTCCGAAATCACCATTTGAACGAGAGATTCAACGATTACTAGATTCATCGTCACGTGGTACTAAAGAACCTCTTCACATTAATAGCAACTATAATGACAAAGCATCTAACTTAAATAATTGTAGAAATAATGTAGAATTAGTGTATAATAATAGTAATAACAAGTTAATAAACAATAACAAGACTAAATACGAAATGGAATCTATAGAGAAAACAAAACAAAATAATCATGTAATGCTTGGTAAGCATCCTGTAGGATTGGAGGCTATCAAAGAAATAACAAGAAATACAAATCCATTGGAATCAAGTCAAATGTAAATATATATTGGATTTGTTTCATTTTTAATTTAATAATTTTATACTAAAATCCATTTATAGGCAAACATCTGATACTGAATCTTGTGAAATTTTACATGAAAATCGAAACAATCGTATTGTACTTGGTGCACTGTCTACACAACAAAAGGATTTACGAACGTTTGATAGTGATGGTGAATTTCATGAGGAGGGCAATTATATTAATGATGAGCTTAAATATGGTGCAGGACATCGGTCAATTGATTCGAACCCCATTGAGAGTCAATCTGAATGGAGTGATGATGAATGTCGTGAAGAAGCCACCGGTGAGTAGAGTTTATAGTCCTATTAACTTTTAGTTAAGCTGATTAGATTCTAAAAATGTAAAAGGAGGACGTTTCGACCAAGGATTAAAAAAAAACTATTTAGTTAGTTTTACTTTATTTGATCAAACCAAGGAGTTCATTCACATCAAATAAATTGTTTTCAAAATTAGTTAGGTAAGTGCTGGGCATGTATGCATAGAAGAATCAGCTGGCAAAAAAAAGAGGCATCAACCCGTTTCATTGGACCGGAGCCCTTCTGTGGAATCAGAACAAATACAAATCGAGGAGAACTGAAAATGAGGAGGAAGAAGAGAGAAGAGCTAAGCA
Source organism: Platyura marginata (assembly GCA_026745375.1). Taxonomy (NCBI): domain Eukaryota; kingdom Metazoa; phylum Arthropoda; class Insecta; order Diptera; family Keroplatidae; genus Platyura; species Platyura marginata. The sequence goes on along the minus strand of JANSTT010019099.1, from coordinate 26,142 downwards.
ATTAAGTGAACTTCCTAAGCTAAGGCAATCCAAAATACTACTTGGGAACTATAACCGTAAGAGGTATGAGGCTTGTATAAGAATTAGAAAAAAACAGACTTAGGATGGTGACGGTATTCCTGATAGACCATTGCAGGCTAAAAGGACGCCTAAGGAAGCTAGGTGTGGAAGAAAGCAGGTCCAGGTTCGGCGAAGAAGCAGAAGAAACCCCAATAGGTTTATCCTCTTACAAAATGCAAAAGAAGAGGTAATCTGGGGAATCACTGCCAAGCCGTGAGAGGCCTTCATCCTAAAATTCTTAAACGATGGGATTTGAAGAGGTACTTTAGGTAATGGAGTGGCTTCATGACAATAGAAGTAAAAAGTGGGGCACAATAGATCTAAATACAGGTCGAGGTGCAGCAAAGCAGGAACTTTTGAAAAATTGTCGCACACAAATACAACTTTGTGTATTGCACGAATAAAATGCAATGAGATTAAAGAATACCCGTGTGAAAGTAATTGATGTAAAAACCCGGTTTTGGGCGCCCCAATATTGTGAATGGGCCAATCAGTATACAATCAATATAAATAATAAAAAAAGAATAAATTTTTCGATCAATAATAATTAAAATTCACTTAGCTACAATTCGAAATCAATAAACCATTGAAAAATATATTTTCAGGTGGTGCCGAAAGTACCGGATACATAACAGACGAACCGGGACTCGAAAATGTATCATTACTAAATGAGGCTGGTTTAACAGATGCCGAAGGTGCCCTATCAGATGTCAATTCACTGTATAATGCACCCGATGTTGATGATACATCAATATCAAGTCGAGCCAGTTCACGATTGCTAAGTCTTGACTCACTTAGTGGTTTGTACGATTGCGAACAGGACTCAAAACATGAAATGGCAATTGTAAATGTTTCACATAAAATCACAAGTAAATTTGGACCACAAGTTTAACGTGTGATTTGTTAATTAGAATTGTTTTTTTTTTGTGGGAACATTGGTGAGCGGAGTGAGTCTCTTTTTTATATTCGAATAATATTAATAAATAATATAACAAATAATAATAATAATAATAATAATAATAATACTATTATGATAACATGTGTGTGGAGCTCATATTGTAAATTCTTTTTATTCCATTATCACACGTCAGTCACACCATTAAGAAATTAAAAAAAAAAACACATTTTCATTAAATATTTTCATATCGATTATTGTACATAATGAAAAATACTTAATTAAGCGGCGAAGCAAGTTGATATTAAACGTGTTAAATTTGATCACTTATTAATTATAAAAGCAAAATTGTTATAAGAAAAATGTTATTTTATTTAAAAAAATATTATTTATAATTTTTTGTTTGCGTGTTTATGAGCACAAAAAAGTTTATATTTTCTAGCTGATTTGAGCACAATCTATTTATTAAACAATTTTCTCAAAGAAAATTGGTGCTATGAGTGAGCCTCTTATTTAATTTATAAAATGAGTGCTGGTATATGCTTTTGCAAGAAATTGAATATATTTTTATTTAATCATTAATCATTTTCTAATTTTAGTTTGTGTGGGTTTATTGAAAGTAAAAATAATTTAAAGAATTTAAATTATACAAAATGCTACCGGTAACCGGTAGGGATCTCTATGTGCTTCTCCTCTATAAAAATAAATGATAAAAAACAGGTCATTGGATAAAAGTCTTCCAAACGGCACAGAACTAAACGGGACGAAAGGTCAAGAAATTTAGATTCGCTCAAAAATGCATCTGAAATCATCAGCATCATTTTACCACTTGTTAGCCTTCATTTATATAGGCTATATGGGTATACTGTTTTTTTTTCTCTTTCTAAATCATATGAGTATGGTGTTTAAAGCAGAGATGTGAAACTGAACCGGAACATGCTAAGAACCGTCATCTTTAAATCGACTTCAAACCAGAACCTGTTAATATAATATATGTAAGTACCGCTAAGAACCGATAACCAATAATTACTTTTTTATTCCTGTTGTTAATAAATATGCTATATGCATGCAATGTGCTTGGAGTATGCTATGAAAATCTTTATTATCAGGAATATTGCAATACATGCTGCTTATGAAATGCAAGACACTATCTAAAGTTTCTTTTGTTAGAAAAAAATGTTAATATCAGTCTTATAGGAAAAAAGTTCAGTTAAATAGGAACAAAAATCAAAATGGCAATGTTTCTTTACAAATATCTTATGGATAGAAGGCACATAGCAAAAAGAGTTATTCCATATATGTAATTAATTTATTTATTTTGGTAGTAAATTTAGCAATAAAAAAATATTTGCAAAAAAAAATTTTTCTTGATTTTCTCAAGATTTTAACACAGGTCTTTGAACTGTGATAGAGGAACACTGCAATGAGTGGAGAAACCACAAATATGATTTTTTTTTGATCTGAAGTTAAAAAAGAAAAATAAACTCAAATCGAACCAGAACCCTTAAATATAGATGTTTCACATCTCTGGTTTTAACCCTTTTGAAACCGGAAAGCAACCAGCATACATACCGAGGTTTTGTTGTGTTTTTAACTTTGTTATAAATAATAATAATTAGAAATTAAAATGAAATTTTTATATGAAGGGAAAATTTCTACCGGGACGTATGAGCACCATTGTCCAGTTTTACACGTTTCATCTTTCGTTCTCGTTAACCCGGTTTAACAAAGCAAAAGCCCTTTTACACGATGGTGCAACGACAGCAGTTCATTTTCTTATACATGACGCTATGAGAGAACTTTTTCATTTTCTATCGAGAAAGCAAGCAGAACGGAACTATTTTCAGTTTAATTGCATTGGTGTAACTACTGTGACGCCTAAATCTTTTTGGATTCAAAGTTCTGTCAAAATAACTATCACTTTTCTCCTTCATCGTGCAAAATCGGTTTAACGAAAACGAAAGACGAAACGTGTTAAACAGCCCATTAGGATCGAAAGGGTTAAAGTAATATACAAATTTTGCTATGAAAATGTAATATAATTATGATATTAACCAATTTATAATGATTTCCGTAAAATACCAATTTCAACGATAAAGCTGCAAACAGAATAGATTGGTCGCTAGCGGCGATCGCAATTGTCTACATTCATAAAAGCATACATATTATTAATAATGTTGCTATTTTTAAGAAATTTAGTCCTGTGTAACTTGTCGATATTTGATGTGGTTAGCGTTAAAGACTGATTTATTCTGTTTTGAAGCTTAAAGCTATTCTAGCACTATTTTTGGAAAATGTTCATTGTATTTTATAGTAAATGTAAGTAAGATTTTTTTGTGCTTTTCGTACCCATAACATTTTTATATGTATTATATTAGGAAACAAAAAAATGTTTACTTTATGTCAATTGTTATCTTATAAAATGAATAAAAAAAAAAAAATAATTAAAAAAAAGTTTTCATACACGAACAACCACCACAACTTATAATCTCCTTAGATTAAATTATATTTTCTTCATTAAACTTAACCAGGGATGCCATATGTCTCCCATTAGTCTCGAAATCCCCCCGTCCCCTTTCTACACTAAAATATCCCCCTAAAAACAAATTGGTGCAAATCCAGTAAGGGAATAGGGAACCGAGATTGTGAAATATCTTGATTACCTTACTGGGCTTGGGCCACTTTCAAAATAAACGATCTGAAATCATGTTATTTTCTTTTTTTTTACAATCTGGAAGATTATAATAGGGCAATATTTATTTACAATTTGATAATAATGTGCTTTTTAATGAATTAATTTTATATCATTGAAGATGATCCTATTAAGATGTGATCTCATACAATATACCAAAAATTAAAGTTGTGATTTTTTGTTTTTTTTTCTTCTGTCCCTCCGAGGCATTTTGGAAATCTGGCATCCCTGAACTCAACTTCAACAATCAACATCTTATTGCAATCCAAACTATTTATTTGATTCAAATGATTCAAATGCATTAAAAAACAAATTGACATTAGAAAAGAGAAAAAAAATCTGAAATCCATGTTTAAAGTATTTTTTAAATTTTACTATTAAGTATTATTTAATATCTAAATGTTTCGTGTCATTATCTACGTGTTTACGTAAAATATTTATATACAATTTATAATAATTTCTCCTATATTATCTTTAAAAATGTAAGAATGACCTTAATTGAAACCCAATATATATATATATATACATACATACATACATATGTATATAATATATGTAGCCTAATGTATGGAATAGTATAAGATAAAATGAGAAAGAAAACATTTCGAAACAAAAAAACTTGAAACGAACCACAAAATTGACCATCATATATGAAATATAATATTTACTTAAATGGCGTTAACGTCAGAATAAATTATGTTTATTGACGTTAAAATTAATTCAGAAAAACAAACATCGTAAATATAAAGGATGACCAATAATATATATATATATATATATATATATATATGTATATACACGAGTATATATACGAGTATATAGATATTGTATGTAGGTTTTGTTCAGCAGACTGGTATTGATACCCTGATCCATCACGAAAGTAGAGTTTCGTATAAATAATTTATTTTTGTTTCTTCAACGTTAGTTTCTACAACAGAAGTAGTATGGGAATTAGTTAATGTTAATGATAATGATGTTAATCAAAGGGTATTACAACTTTAGCACGAAGTTTGTAATGCCCTTTAATACTCATCGTAGGAAAAAAAATTCAACTTCATTGTCTTTATCGTCAAATTCTAAGTCTTAATATTGATCTCCGTCCGCCTGTCCGTTTGTTCGCTTGTCCGTCTGTCCGTCTATCTGTCTGTCTGTCCTTCTGTTCGTCATCAGGATTCCGGCTAAACAGCTAAAGGTAAAAAGCTGAAATTTTTACAGTTTATTATGTAGCCCTAGAGTAAGATCTTTTTTGAGCAAATCGGAAAAAGTATAGGGGAGGCTATGGTATAGTGTCCATCTAATTTTTGATATTATTTACTCAATAGATAGTCGGAATGTAGAAAAAATGAATATGACCAAAAAGTTCTACTGAAATCAATGTTATGTAACACCCCAAGCTTTGTGCTTGGGGTCATTGTCTTAATAAAAATACAAATCTCTTTTACATTGATTTTTCATGGCCACTAGTGCAAAATTTTGTTAAAAAATCTCGAGGTATTCGTTTTGGTTCATTTTTTAAACAATAAAGTCAAAATTATCAACCTCATTATAACCCATTGCACCACATATCATAACAATACCACCGCCGTGTTTTACACTTGCAAATGTTAAATTTGCATAAGTAAAAATGTGGGAGAATGGAAAAAAAGGATAAAAAAAAGTATCAGCATTGAAAAAAAAGGATGATACTTTTTAAAATATGGTATCATTATTATATATATACATACATATGTATGTACAATTGTACATATATTATTTTTAATGGAAAAAGTTTGTTATTTTCTTAGACGTGATTTTTACTTCTTTTCATTTTGTAAATAAAAAATTAAAATTATCAATACAATGAGACGACTACTGCGATAACAACTATCAATAGCAGATATTTCAATGTGTCAACATCAAAAAATTCAAATTTACAGTAATCTAACTGACCTCTAGAAAATACATTTATGTAATGTCGAATATATTCGACAAAAACACGGAAAGGGTTAAATAAATAAAATTATTAAGATGCAGATGTTTGAAGCATTTTTTACCATTTAATAAATAAAAAATAGCCACGCGAAAAAAATAAAAAAAAATAAAAAAAAATAAAAAAAATACCAAACACAAACAGCGAAAATACGATCAAAACTGCATTGGAACCTAGGTATTTGCAATTTCAAAAACTGCAAATACAACCAACAAGCCATTTAGATAAAAAATAACATGAAATTGCCATTTACAGAATGATATATTAGAGACGGACAAACAGTCCGATGGGATGCAGTTGACCGAAAGAAATACCTGTCCGATGCGTGAATTGCATATCGTTGAAATTTTTGTTGTTGGTTGAACTCCTTTTTGTTTTGTTTTGTTTTTGGGCTGGAAATAAATAAGTATTCAACAGACCCATTAAGAAAGTAGCAAATTATATCGAATGGATCGCGTTATTTAGATAGACCCTAATGGAAAAACGGGCTAATTTAAATTATTACTAAATAAATGCACACAGGTTTCACGTAAATACATACCTACATACATATGTACATACATATATATGACAATGCTTGAGACGGTGCAAATATTATAATGGAATGGAGTAATTACACGCCGCTTTTGAAGTAAATGCATTTAGTAGCTGATAAAATGTAAATAAAATTAAGACCTTAATGACACAATAAATAAGTGTGTGAGCATTTTGTTAACTTTATTAATTAATAAAAACGATAACAAGATGATTAACAAAAACAAACGTATACTTATGGTCGATAAGAGTTTATAAATAAAAAGTGCCTGCAAAAAATATATTTGAGAGTTTCAATTTCACACTTAATAAAAACTAAATATGTACGTAGTTATTCGTAACTCAACGATATAATTGTGTGATTTTTAATGGCATACCAATTGTTATTATTATTATCATAAAGCATTTTTACCAATCCTTGTGATGAATATTGGCAAAAACTTTTCTTACAAACACAAATTTCGTAATAAATTAAAACTGTCAGAGGTGAAACGCCCTATTGCAGACAGAGTCGTAATAGGAAATATTATTTGTATAAAATATCTTTAGAACAAAATAGGTTAAAGCCTGACGCACATTGAGGCGGTGGCGGTCACGGTGGCGGTGGCGGGATAGCGCTGGCGGGATAGCGCTGGCGGGATAGCGCTGGCGGTAATATACGAACACAAAAAGCGTTGGCGGTATAGTACTTTTTTATTATTAAAAAGTGTGCGTCAGGCTTTAATCTATTTTTTAGAAAACTATATTTTTGATAGATAACGCTATTTAATTAGACATCTGTGTTATATGTATGATGATGATGGTATTAATGTCTTCGGATGCCAAATTTTTTAAAATAAAACTTTTTTCATAAATTTAATAAAATTATACATCCATCATTTTTGCCAGATAAATTAATTTCCATTGGCTGTGAACCTCGTTAACACCAAAACGTTCATGTACATTTCGAAACACTAACGGACAGAATTTAAAATTAATATTTCTTGTCGTTTTCGGGGAATTGTCGTGCTACTTTTAATTTGAATAAGCTCGGAAATCATCGGCTACATTGTCTATTGATATTGTCTATTGCTAAAAGATAGATTAGTTCTCTATGTTAGAACCGCTCTTATCGTCCAAGATTTAAGCATTTAAGGGTATAAAATTGTATTGTTGTTATATATTTGATAACGTAGTCGTCAATGCCATTTTACAAAGGAAATTTTTAAGATTCAAAATAATGTATTACATAAAGGTACTGTAAATATGTATACATATATGTATGTACATTGTAAATATTTGACAGGTAGGTTTAGATTAATTTGTTTTGATGACATTTCATCAATTTTTCATATGAAACAATTTCATTTTAGGAGAAATTGTCAATTTTTAATAATAGAAGAAAACAAGTATTTCTATTTGATTATTGAAATAGTCACGTTATCCCCGAATACGTTCCTTTTCCAATCAATAAATCATTATGTAAACAGAAAGAGGGAATTGATATTATAAAAGAAGTCTAATCGGGTGCCGCGTAAACACTGCAATTAGATGTTCATTAAAGGGGTGGTCCGATCTTGTATCTTGTTGTTAAAATAATAATAACATATTTTGTGTACATCATCGTCCGTAAGCATATACGATATACCTATAATAAACAAAACAAATACCCGTTTAAGCGGACTGAAAACAAGTATAAATCAAATTACTTGTACATGGAGAAAAAAAAGGAAAGGTCTCTTGAAATTGTTTTTAATTGTTTTGTAATTGAACAGAAAAATGGCCAGAAGCAAATTATTTGAAATTTTTGAAAGTATACATTATAAGATTAATCGTCTTGTAGGTTACATTAGCCATCGGTGAAATGGCAAAAAAAAAATAAATAAATAAACGATCTGAATAAATAATTTGTATTATTTATATAGTCTACCTCTACCTACTTATAAGTATTCGTGTGACATATTGGAATTACCGGCAAAGATAATAACTATGCATTACATCAAGCATCGTCAACCACCTATGACCCGTTGGTCACCAAGTTACCCATTTGATAATTTTAATTTCAAGTGATTCACTTAAGTTCTCTCTCTTCTAAAATTAAGATTTTATCATTGTAAGCTTTTTGGTTTTTTTTTTCTTTTTAATATTAGGCCCTTTTCGTTTTCTCTTTATAAAAATATAGCCGCCGGGTCCCTTACACCGGCCCAGTAAATTTGCGATGAAAAAAAATTGAAATCTTTTTCAAAAGATTTACGGAACGTAGTACTCACCTGAGTGACCTGCGTATGATGTGGGCCCCGTTCTGGGATCCGGTGGAGTGGATTTTTAGGGATCGTCTCCGAATATTCGGTCGAACTTTTGTGGACGTCCACATTCTTGCGCTCTTCCTATCTTCTTTAAATTTTTTCATTACTCGACTTTTTCTATTTCTTTCAACTTAAATCTTCAATTAATTTTTTTTCGAAACTCAAAATTCACTCTTATTTTGTCTCCCGCTTTCATTTTTTCCTTTCTATCTTCTCCAAATCAGCTAGAACAACCCACCGTTGCCTTGTAAAGGAACTACTAGGATATAGAATTTGGCTATGTTTAGTAACGATGGGATGAGTTTATGTGTTAGTTAAGATATTTAATTATTTAAAAAAATAAAACAAACTCAACTGGAAATCGTTTCGGCTTTCCTTCCGAGAAAACCAAAGTTCTTACATCATAGACCAAAAAGTTCTATGATACAGCAATCAATTTTATATCATTTCATTGATCAATGTTATTGATCAATCACTTATATTCCATTTACTTGATAATCGGTGTAGCTGTAGCCAATTATTTCTTTCTATACTAATTTTTTTTTTAATTGCTCAAAACTTATTTGAATAAGAATTATTTGTGTTTTATTCTTAATTCATACATAATCCACATTATATATGTACTCGTACATATATACATATTACATTTGATGAGCACTTTGTTGAGCAGTTTAAAAGTGATGTTTAATTAAAAAAGTGAGCACAAAACAAGCACAAATTGTTGATTAAATTTATTATTTTGTATGTGTCTGTGTTAACGTTTTTAATTATTATTTTATGAACTGAAATATGTAAAATTGTATATTTCTATAATCACATTTTATATTGAAATCATTTTCTAAAAACATATTTTACGTTTTTAATTCAAAAATAAATATTAATATTCATATCATAGTGTGAACTTACACGGTAAACCATTTCCAACAGGAAACTCTAGAATCGACTGCTTTTGCATATCGATGGCATATATACAATACTCGCTAACCTATTTTTACCGATTTTTTACCTGCATCTATGGTAAAATTATCACAAAAAGTTTGTTTTAAAAATTTCGTTTTTTTTTTGCAATGTTTAACCATCCGCTAATTCAATACGCTATACGAAACAACTTTAGTTATTATATTGTCTCCTGAAGAGTACATAAAAATGAGTTAGCGAGTATTGTATATATTATATAAGCAATCGATTTCTACTTCATCGTCTATTAATTTTAATGGAACTTTCAGTTAATTCTACAGGAATTGTTCCTGGTGAACCCAATCCATTTCATGTTGATGAATGCAAGTATATGGTAACTCAAAAATTATTGCAAGCTGTATTTATAGTTTTTTTTCTTTAGGCTCAAAAATGTTGACTTACGATTTTTGAAGAGTTTTTTTTTTTAATTTTTGGTGAAATTAATTTAAAAATCACTGCTACAGGAAATGGTTTACCGTGTATCATACCTACAATTATTAATACAAAATGTGAATTGCACAATATTTTATTTTCCTTTCATTAAAAAAAAAAAACCTATATTTGTAGATATTACAAAATGCTAATGTGTGTGTGTCTGTGTGTGTTTGTGTCGTGTAACGACACAGTATAAAATGTTTTTCATTTACAAATCATATATATGTACGTTAAGGAGACTGGATTTTGCACAGTAAGGGGTCGCTAATTAACAAAATAGCATTATACACAAGAATCGTACGTGTTATTGCTGAAAAATAAATAAATAAGTTTATATTAACTTGCTAACGAGCTTTTTTTTGCATTTTTTCATAAAATGTTATGTTACCGCGTGTTGTGCAGTTAGCCTATTGAAAAAGAGTGAATTAATGTTTATAGGCCCACGCAATGTCTCTTTTGCTTTTGTCCAAGTATTTTGATATTTTTTTTTATGTAATGTTTATGGTATTTGTTTAGCAGAACTGTTTATTGGTATTTAAGTAATAAGGGTGGGCGTCTCAATATGTGTATTATAAAAAAGATTAAACTATTTTATATTCTCCATCGACTATGTTTGTATTATAGCTCAATAAAGTGTGTTTTCTTTAATAGGATTATTGTTTAAGGAAATTCATTTGAAAAATGCTAAGTAGTAAATACCTACATTAATCTTCTTCTTATACGCCAGACATACCCTAGTGCAGCGGTTCTTAACTCTTTTTTTTTGTACCCCAAGACGCCCCCGACATTTTTTTTTTTAATTAATCGATGCCCTAGTATAGAATTTTAGCGTCTATCATATACTGTCTTCATTTCGTGCAGTCTTGAGCTGCTTTCCTCCAGTCGGCGATATCCAGGATTCGATGATCTCCGTTTATGTTGTCTAACCCTGTGTTCATCTTTCTTCAGGTATGGTATGGTGTTCAGCAATCGACTAGGTAGCCTTGCTCCATCTGTTCTTGGTACATGTCGAATTCTTTAAATTTTATTTATCTTTCGCTCGAAGCAAGCCAGTTGTCATTCGTGTTCTACATTAATATTAAGAAGGTGCATTATGCATTGAATTTCAATTTTTACTTAATTGGTATTAGTACAATTACTCAATAGTTAGGTTAGTTCCAATATGCTGCCGTTTAAATAGGATGTGTAAAACTTTTTAACGAAAAACGGTATTTGTAATTCTCAAGAATGTCAGAAGATAATCTTAACCTCTTCAGAGATATTGAGACATTTGTGTGCGTTTACTTTTGTAATCAAAATTATTGTTATTTATCATTACAATGCGTTTTAGAATTAACGCATTAACGGCTATTGGGTAGAATCTAGAATAATACCCAAAAATAGAGCAATCTTAGAAAAAATCTAGCAAGAGCCAGGTGAGAGATATCGCGAATTGGTTTTCATAGACAAAGTAGATAAAGGATAGGACTACTCAAAAATTATTTGGGCGTTATATAGTATCATGCCTTGAAGGGTAGTTAGCAGGAAGTTTACAAAGCTAGAAAAATTGGGGAAAGTGAAAAATCGGAAAAAACCATGTTTATCGAAAAATATGGAGGAATACATGTGATATCAGTGGCTGTATATTTAGCTTAAAAACAAAAACAAAATACAGATAATATTAAATAGTGTCTGTGTGAAGTTTCGTCAAAATTGGACGAAGGAATTGGGAGTAAGCCGTTAATGGGTTAAAAAATTAAAAATTAAAAAATCCAAAATTAAAAATTTATTCCTCAATATTTTGAACAACTGCCACATTACGCCTATATCTTCTAAAAAGCTTTCACAAAAACCATAAAAGCATTTAATTAAACGGTTACACTTATTTACTTCATAAATATAATATTTATTGAATGCAGATGCATCGATAGCGTTTTGGCCAAAAAATTAAAAAAAAATTGCATATCGGTGGTTTATAATATATTATGATGAGATGATAAAATACGTAACTGAGAAAAATGCGTGAAAAGGCGATTTACCAAATTGCTGGTTATATGGGCATACTTACAGATCGCAGACAACGTCAACGTTTTATGCAGCATAGACCTACAGCAAATATCAGCACCATTAATGCAGTCCAAAGAATTTGATCATCGCCCGAAAACAGAATTTTTAATGTATAACGGGCCGTATTAATAAATCAAATTTCTTTATTGTCGTGGAACATGAAATATGACAACACGTGATGGGGGGTTGGAATTGTTTTGTTTTTGAATTATTATATTAAGCAAATATTGTTGTTTAAAAGTTTTTTGTGTTTTACGTGGCCGTCAGGTGATACATATGTTTGGATTACGTTAGGTTCTCAGGAACAATTTAACGTTGTTGCTTTTTATTGTAAGTTTATTATTTTTTTTTTTTTGGTGTGTTTGCTTTTGGTAACATTGTGTTTTGCTTTATTGATATAATAAAAATAGTTTTGAAGATTTATTAATTAGCTATCCAAACAATAATGTATAGTGTATCGATAGATAAATTTATATAAATATATACATAAATGTATGTATTTACTCAGTGCTTTTTTTGTAAAAAATTATTTACCGGAACACAATTTTTTTTTAATTCTATAGAAGGAATTGACCAAATAATATATATTTTCATATATTGTATTTCATATTTATTTATTTTAATGAAAGTGTAGAGTGTGTATATACATATATGAATGTATATTGAATCCATTTTCTTCATGGATATATTTTGTATGAAGATTTGTAAAAAAAAACCCTGAATCTACATACATATGGAAAAATATATATACTTTTTGGTGCAATCTTATTTGGTGCATGCTATGAAAATCTTTATTTACAGGAATATTATAATATATATACTACATATGAAATATTAGGCAAAAGTTTCTTCTGGAGAATTTTTTTCCCTCGGTTTACACGGTAGATACTTTCCACGACAAATCCGGGTAAATAGAAACCGTATAAAACGAGACACAACATGCAATGAGTGCGTTCAATATAAAATAATAGAAATAAAAGATTTTTTTTTATAGCGAAACCGTGTAAATCAAGTGTCGTGCAAATCGAGGGACGGGTGTATGTAAATTCTATACTTCTATAGGAAAAAAGTTTTTTAAAATCAAAATAGCAAAGTCTTTTCACAAATATCTTATAGAAAGAAGGTACATAGCAAAAAATGTTGTTCAACACATTTATATGTAGATCATTAAATTTTATATAATTTAAAAATTGATTTTGGTAGTAAATAAAGTAATTGGTCTAACGAAAATAAGTTTGGAAAAAAAAATTTCTTGATTTTTTCAAGATTTTTTTACAGGATCTTATGGGACATATTCTGAAAAACTCAGCATTCTAACAGTTTTTTCGAGGTTTTTATATTTGTAAAAAGTAAAATTTTTTTTTAGAGTCATGAAAATAAATGTAAACTTATTTTTTTTTTAAATTAATAAAAATGTGATTTTTCAATAAAATTAACAATTTCTTGAGCTGGATTCCGGCCCAAAAAAAGTCCCGTAAGTAAATACTTATAAAGCTTATCAGTAAATTCAACCTATTAGAAACGTTGCAATTAAAAAAAAAGAAGCAAAACCTCTTCCTATGAAAAAGGTTGAAAACATTTAAGTATAGCTAATGGGATACTCAATGCTATTATGTGACATTTTAAAATTCACAAAATATACTGTAACAATATTGTTTCATTTAGATGTTAGTGGATCTGAAAATTGATTTTATGTCAATTAACGCCCTTGCTCCTTCGTAAAATGTATCTTACTTTAACATTTTTTATATTTAATCAAACCTAATGTAGTACATATGTAAGAATATGTAGGTGCGAGTATCATGTATTTTGTCAATTAAAAAAAAACTACCAATACAAAACCTTCACAAAGTTATTATCTAAAGCGGATTTATGCTTAATTTTATTTTCAAATCGTTTTCTTAACGCCACATTACAGGATGAACATTTAACCATGCAAATAATATTATGTGTACCTCTATACGTTGATTTCCTAAAGCTTTTTCGATTTAATTTGAAATTAATTTTGTTCTGAAACAGTTTTACACGATGATTTTATTGCAATATATTGGCAATACATGTCAAAGTTTTACAATTTCTTTAGATAAACAAAACAATCAATTTGGTTGTAAGAATCCAATGAATTGGGACATTATATGATATCATTTCAGCATTTCACTATAGATAAAACTAAACAAACCTGGCTTGTTTGTCGTATATAAATATGTCTCATTAATTTAGCATTTTTACGATATTTTGCAGTTTCCTGAAATCAGTTTGTATAACGGCTATGAAAAATAGTTATAGGTTAACCAGACGTGTGGGTACTTACAGCCACTGATTAAGCTGTAATAGTTGCAGATTTCAGAAAAGTTTTATTGCTACACTGATTGGCACTGTATGGTTATAAACCATTGGCGCCGTGCTAGGCCCCAAACGCTAATACGATCGATGTCGATTGGTTAAAAATCTTTGTAGCGAACCACTTAGGCTTTCTCTTCTCTCTTTATCTTTTTTTTAACTTTAACCATAGCACAGAGTTAGAAGTGTTGCAATTGTTTCATGTCGACAGTGGCGGTTCGTGAGAATGATTGATCATTATTAAAAAAAAAAATTCCGTCATTTTGAAAATAGTCCTATGATGATGGAATCAATAATTCTCACGAGTCGCTATTGTCGACGACACAGTGAGCCGTTTCCAGTTTGTCTTTGTTCATATTTTTTCTAGAATTCTACAATTTCAGATTTTGTTACTCGCTTCGCTTACAATTCTGACATCAATTTCCCTCCCCAAACAAAGTGCCACTGAAGCGAGTGCTTCATTCCCTTCTATAGAAGGCACGATTCTGGTTATGAACTTAACTTATTGTAGTTATTATTCAAAATACTTAATTAATTTAAAAAATTTAATGAAATGTAAACTTATTTTTGTTGTCATTAATTATAAGATGATTGAAACCAATAATTTTCATGGCTCTCAACTTTATTCATCAATTCGTATTTTTTTTTTGCTAGAAGTATTGTCTACTCCTTTGTCACATATTTAAAAAAAAAATTTAAAATAGAACACTTAAACAAATACTTATAAGAAGATATTTACTTACAATTTTTTAAATATACTTTTCACATCAGCCAAACCCGAAATTTAAATTAAAACAAAACCAAAAAGAGATGATTTAGTATGGAAAAAGAAAAAGAAAAAGAAATATTTTAATCATGGCCTTGTGTTCACGTGCTGAGGAGAACAGAAAGCAATAGGAAGCCCTGGCGCCCTGTCAGTTTGATATCAGACATCGTGGAATATAAATTTTTTTTTAAACGTGTAATTATTTTTATTTTGATATTTACGTGTGCAGTGAAATTTTAAATTTTATGTTAATTGAATTTAACATTCTTGATTTATTGTTATCGAAATCCTAGTCTAATGATCAACTAAATTGTAGAATATGAATTGTTTAGATTTAGAGATTAATTTTGTTTTTTTTTTATTTTGCAAAACCATCAGTCAATCTACCGTAACTTTTTAACCACTCTGTATTTTAAAATAAATGTTTTATCATTTTAAAGCCAGATAGATTAAATATTAGGTACAGCTCTGCTAGTTACAAAAATATGCACTTTGTGAATAAAAATCTTCTTTTTGTTGTTGTTAAGAATGAATTTTGACCAAACCGTAAATTATCGATGGAAGCAACGACCATATATATATACATACATATTATATTTATATTAGTAGAATCTTTCGTGGTTATAATATAAATATAGTCAATTCATCCTACTTGAGGCAATAATAACCTACTTATTTAAAGCCCAAAATGGCACAGCCATATAAAAATGGTTTTTTTTTATTAGAGATACCTAAAATGGAATCCAATTAGACAGCGTTTTGTGTCATTCCATATTATTAATACCTGTTTTAATATATTCAATTCAATAAATAAGCTACAGTGCCCGTATCAAATTTATTGCCCATGTGATAGCCATAAAAACAACGAAACAGAAATTCATTCTCAAAAATTCATATTAATAAAATAAGGTACAGCCGTATGGGTTAGATTGCTTACTATAACCTCAGAAATATAATAAATGATTAACCATCACAATGATTTAAAGATCAATAAATCATAATCTTTAATGCATTCAATACCAGTTCTGAATAAATCAATTTAAGTTAAAGAAACTTAAAACAAACAAAATCCATTCAACCATCATTTAATAAAGTAGCCAAATAGCAGTTCAACATGAGGTGAATATTTGTGGATGGATCCATTGGCTAAGTGATTTAGTTATGGACGTTCCTGTGATTGAGCTAAGACGCAGCGGGTGGCTTTAATGTGAAAAAGTTGGACATTAAATCTAGATAAATGATTATCTACAATGCCTATTTGTTTTTGTTTTTAATGTACCTTTTTTTATTATTATAATTGATTCTTTCTTTTTTTTTCTTTTTTTTTTGTGATCGTAAATGATCCTCTCTATTAAATGCATTGAATATGAACAAATCTTGAGAAAATATCAGCTCGTGTAATATATCTATCAAAAACTGATTGAATATCAAGATTGAGGCGCTCAACAAAATAAACAAAAAAAAAAAAATCATCATTAAATTGTTACTATCACGATCTTCTCATCTTTTCCCAATTAAAGCAAAATAAATCGAAATAAATTCTACATATTTGAATATTTAATTTTGTGAATTTCTCAAAAACCATAAAATATTTTATTTGACTTTTAATGTTTTATTCACAATGTTTATAGTTTGGAAGACTAACAGAAAAAAAATAGTTAGTTAACAAACTAACACCCACCCACAATGAATAGTACCTATACACGAACAACATTAAAGCTATACAACTTTTAAAAAGGGGAGCTAAACTAACAAATTGTTGAAATTAAAAATACGAATAGCACCAAATTTAACAAATTGATGTCATATTATTTACTAACTAAATACCTATGTAACTCTAAGTTATAAAAATTAATCAATCAACTCTTGATATAAGATTCTTGTGAAACTTTCTTTGAAGTTATTTAATACATAAACGGACGGGTTGTTTTTCTCTATCATTATTGATTTTCGGGTATTTTTTAAGAAAACAAATGTTATTTTAACCCTCCGTCGGGTGCATCTATTTCTAAAACAAAATCGGGTGCACTGGATCTTACATAATCAGCCTTCAATAAACCCTAATCCTACCAAGATGTGTCTTTGAGACACATATCATTTTAAAAACTCTCCCACTCATTTAATACGTATATTCGACATTCGACACTGGCACTGGTAAAAATAGCCTGTTTGGATTAGGGTTAAGAGATGTTTTGCCAAGTGGAAAGTAGCTAACTATGTAGGAATAATAGAAGAATATGAGTATAAGCAAAAAATATCAACATTTTTATCACATTCTTATTATTAAAATTATGGTTGTGCCTGATGTTTAGTATTTGTAACATAAATCTACCTTTTAAGCTCAAAAAACGATCTCTGAGGCACATCCTCTTCAGAGTTCGGTCAGTTGTCTCGGTAGATAATCTGTTGCGAACTCTTCAAGGTATGCGATCGATATTGCCAATTAGTTTGTCTTTTGAAGTAGTCGAGATATTGTGAAGTGATGAAAACCAATTCTAGATGCTATTTTCCTTATATTTAAACCTTCTACAGATAAAGTAACCACAGAACTTTTATCTTCAGACGACATTTCCACTTCCTTATCCATTATGTACAAAAGACGTATTAACCGCTCAACAGTCAAACAACGAATGATGAAGTAATATTACAGACATTGATGAGACAGACTTATTGCCTCCTCCATCAGCTACCTGCAATAATCGTGTTGCAATTTCTGCTTTCTCCAGTTTGGTATCCCGATTTTTTATCAATAGGCTCTCTATTACCACGATTCTATAGTATTTTAGATCTGTTTCCATATTTAATTCACATGTCCATGTCCACTGACCAGCTCAAAGGAGTCTGCTGAGTTTTACTAACTGTGTATCCTAGATAGGTGGCAGTTCAATAACTACATTACATTGTCATTACTAATTAAATATAAAATAGACTTCCAAATTCATCTCTGTTTTTTTACTCTCAGTTATATTTACAACTAAATATAACTGAGAGTCTACTGTATTTAAAAAAGGCATTCACATTTTTAATTTTACGTGACCCAATAATTTTAGTTGCATGTGACACCAAAGTGAGTCGCGAACCCTCATTTGGGAATTGCTGCTTTTGATTTCATATAGCAGTAGGAAATAAAAAAAAAAAATTTATGATACAAAGGTATTGTTTTAAAAACTATGTTGATATTCGATATCTTCTTTACTAATTTTGGAGATGAGCCAAATACCTTTAATTTTTTTATGTCTAGATTTCCCACATACCACATACCACATACCACATACTATAGGTAGGTTTGTATGAATAATAAAATGATTTTATGGTTTAAAAACAATAAAAAACATGGTCCGAAGGTATATTTATATCTGTGTAGATGTAATTTTTGAGAATTTACTGAACATTCCAAAAAAGGTAATTTTTTTATTGTAAGTGACCTATTGGTCAGAGAAACAACCACCTCAACGTACGTACACATTTATTAAAAACACACTTTTTCGGTGAAATCTTGTTTTTTGAATAAAATTATAACATATCAAATATCAATTTCAAATTAATTTACACCAATATTTGTATTAAGAAAATGTTCGACGATTAAAAACTATACCTCGCTATATTAGCTTAGTTAAAATTCAACCTGCGTTGTTAAACGAGATCGAGATAAAATCGAGTGCACCTGTTCTCGTTTTTAGTCACATATTTATCGTATTTCGTCACACAATCCATTTTTGCTGCCTTTCATATATATATATGTACAATGATTGAAAATATTGGGTTGTGTTAATTCGGGTAAACATAACCAGAAATGCATTAAAAATGTCATCTCAAATTATTAACTTAACCCTATTACCGCCACGCTATCTTACTAATATTAACGTAAAGTGCCAAGGTATGACTTAGAGACACTAATACAAAATATAACGTTTTTATTTTATATTTTTTTTACTAAACCATATATTTTAAATTGATTAGTGACTCACAGTCACATCTTGGCGGTACCTAATATCTAAAAACAAAAAAAATTCGGAAAAATGTAATGTAAATTACGAACACATTGACTACCATGTGTGATCGCAAAAGTAACAAACAAACCGGTTTGTTGGCCAAAAGTGTTGACCTGTGAAATACCGACTATTATTGGTCTCTAGCTCTACCTACTTACATATGTTATTGGTCGGTATTACACAGGCCAACACTTTTGGCCAATAAACCGATTTTATAGGCAAGCGGGACGCAAAAGAAAGAGAAAACGGACAACACTTTTCTTGTACAAAATGTATTGTTGGCCAAAGGTGTAAGACCGACCATTGTAGACAATGAGTACGTTCATCAATAAAAGAATCGCAGGGTTGTAATATGTATATTTTTACATTCACCGATAGTGTTGATAGGACTTTTTACATCGGTGTAGGTGATTAGATCGTTCACTGAGTTAACAACAGTGTAACAACGCCCTGGCTTTTCTTACAACGGACTGGTAGTGTTGTAATGCGATGGTTAAAACTATAAAACTGTCAATATTTACATCGATGTTAAACGTACTCATTGTCCACCTATATGTACTATCTAAAACAAAACCTATTCGATTTAATTCGTATAGACATAAATCCTAAATTATTAAGTCCAATTACCAAATGTATACAACAGTCACAAGTAATTAATTTATACCTTACGGCGTTACCAATAATTACCACACATAAATCCATTCTTTTCACACAGAAAGTAGCGCGTGATAATAGATCGAAAAACTATACGTTACCTTTACACACAGTGCTTTAATTTAAATAATATCACAGCTGTAGTCTATAGATATAATGATCCTCGATCTGAACGATACCTACCCATATTTTTAAATTGTTATGTCAGAATATAAGGAACAAAAAAAAAACTGATCCAGAAAAAAAAAACATCTCATATAAATTAGATCAACTCTTAATTCTGTATTATAATTAAAACTGATACTATGGGCGGACAGATTCTCTTTAAGAACTATCGTGATCACTGATGTTGGGCATTTATTAACAAGCATTTTGATGATGTAAATAAAAGGTATTTTTAACTGTTTTGTGACCCATGTGCATTGTTGCTTGCTTAATCCGATCAGTCTGTTGAAAGAAGGTGGAGAACTGGTTAAAAAGATAGAAACAAAAAAAAAATAAAGACCTATTGATATAAACAATGGGCCATTGTGTTTTTTGAAGATTGATTAATGTGTCATTCGGTCATTCCTGTTTACAAATTATATTTATTATGGAAAATTGAAATTTTATTTTTAGCGAGTAATTCTTGAAATTTGAATCGAAATAGAAAAATACATGCAATGTACGTACATATATCGACACTTTTAATTCTATTTTTTCACTTTATTCTAAAAAAATAACGAATTTTTTAATCTAATTTATAAAATCGGAACATTGGCAGTTGCTAAGTACTTATATTTGCTACTAATCTGTGAATGTCTTCAGTTCTCTAGAATTTTTTCGTAAGTGTGTAAATTAGGTTTAAGTTAAGTATTCTTCCTCTATTTATCCCCAATTGAAATCTAATGCATCTAATGCGTTGCTTGTATGTTGACACAGTCTTGACGATGTTGTTCTTTGTGATTTTTTATATGTTTAAATTTATAATTAACTTATAGCCGCTTCGACGGTTTGTGTCACACTTAGTTTGCTTTTTAAAATTGATCTCCTTTTCATGTAGCCAATTCAGCCATTTTTGTTTATTCGGCTCATTGAAATGTATAAAAATATGGATGGTGGATGGGATATTATATAAATGGGAAATAACTAACTAATTACAAGTATAGATTAAAGGTTAACAATTTATTCATTTATTTAGTATTAGTATGTATCTTCTCATAAAAAGAACTTTTAGTTAGGATGGTTAGTTGCTTCGGTAAAACCTGCCTATCAAATTTTTTGTTTTTAAAGCTTAAAAAGACGTACCACGAAAAATAATTGGAAGATACTTTTACGGCTATAGTCGTACAAAATGGGATTTTTTCAAAATTATTTATAAACTGTACATTCTTTCTTAGATATCTCTGGAACTTTAATACTTACCATGGACTATGAATAGTTAATTTAATGGCAAAAATGACTATAAAAATATTGATGATATAAAATGTAATATGTTACAAGGTGGTTTTTAAGAAAATCGTAATTTTTCTAGAGTATTTTTTATGAACATGTAGATTTTTCACTTTTGGTGACTCACTATTGACAAACTGTTAACTGTTACTGAAAGTAAATTTTTCTCTAAAATGAGACCCTAAGTTGACTTAAAATGCCGAGTGGTTCAAAAGATATGAGCATTTTCCTAATCTTGCAAAAAAAATCTCCAAAACCACCTACCCCTCCGATACGTTTTTTTTTTGCATTATTTAACCTCTATTCACCATTTTTCTAAGTACCTACCACCGTTAACGATATACCCTGTGTCAATCAATTCAAAATGGTATTCGTTTGATTTGTTTTACATTCACTATAATTAAAATGTAGAAAAAGGTTATTAATACAAAATGTGCTTATTAAAATCTTTTTCATATTTCATAATTTATTTTTATCTTTCATCTTTCTCAGTTGTTCTCATTAATTTATAAAAGATTTTTTTAAAGACAACAATTTAGAAGAAAGAAAATATATGAACTTCATATCCTATTTGACAATAATCCATCGAAAATGTTTACATACAGTGTCCCACATTAAAAAAAAAAAACATTTCACCAATTATTTATGGAGTTTCGAGCATAGTAAGACAGTGTAATGATTTTTATGGGTAATTTCTGGTTCATTTGAGATAAAAATATGCTTAATATAGTATGTTTAACAAACAAATAACAGCTGCTATGTTCATGAACAATAATAATAATTTCTAAACATTATTATTATCATTTCATTAGAGATATTTGAATAATTTAAGACGTTGTGATCTCATGTTAAAGGTACGAGTAATAGGAAAAATACTGTTGCGGTTCAATTATTGTTTAATTCGTGTTTTAAAAAAAATAATATCTAGGATTATATAAGTATAGGTAAGTTATGTATTATATAAGAAATAGTGAACTTAAATGAATTTTTATGAAATCATGATAAACTCTTTTAGATTGGTTTATTGGGCCTCTCTACATACTATAATATTTTAGTTAGTGTAAGTAGAGTTAAAGAGCATCCGAAAATCTTTAGACTTAGATGGGCTCATTAGATATCCTTCACGTTTTTACATGCCCTTGGTCTACCATTCCAGAATATCAATGATAATATTCTAATTAGGCTAAAAGTGGTGTCCGCTGACCTCTAGAATTACGTCGATTATAATAAGTATTTGTTTATTATCTACAACTGTGTCCGTGTCTATTTTGTCTGTACAACAAATATATATTTAAAAAATTGAATACAAATGAAAAACCCTTCAAATTACATAAAATTAATTGTAGCGCCATAACGGCAGTCAAAAGATAAAAGGAAAATTTGTAAATACTTTCATAATAACCGTATAAACTGTAAAATGAGACAGGGATTCTATGGAAAAATTAAGATTGGGCTATAATATGTAATAAAATGTTATAAAATATATTAGAAATGCACCCTTTCTCGTATTTACTTTTGTTTACAAGCTTACGCATCCGTCAATGGCAAAGTCAAATGGAATGACACAAGGGTGTAAGGCCCTGTAGAGGTACGGTGCGCTGGGTGACGTTTGGAGTCGACATCACCTATGGAAATGACAAATGGGTTACTTTGTGAAATGAGTGCATTTATTGCAAAATAGATCGATTTTGTGATTTATGAAACTGGTGCCGTCCGTAAATAGATAAAACAAAATGTATAATCAAAATAAAACACTAATTATTTCTTTTTTTTAAATTTAAAAACCGTTTTAAAGCGAAAGCGTGTAATTCAAGTGCCGTGCAAATCGAGGGATGGATATATATTTGATTTTTGGTTTTCTCACTGTTAATTTTATCGTTCATGAAATTAGTTATGAATGGAACATTATAATTTGGCAACTATGTAAGTATGTGTAAATAAAATAAATAGTAGGTATAACTATTATATACAATAACAAATGTAGGAAAACTTTAATTGCATACACAAATAGTGAATTTTTTGTTAATGTAAAAACGAAAACGTGCAATAAAATTTTCAGTGGCTCCTATATATGTATAGAGTGGGTCAAAATAATTCCCCATAACACTATAGACTATACTATATATCTAATAATCTACGAGAGATTACCAATTCAGGTGTTTGTTGTTCTTGATTACTTTTGTTTATGCATCACAGCATGTGGTCGTCTATAATTATTAGTTTTTGGTCCATAAATAACTATATTTGCCATTTAGTATTTCTTTAAATATATATTTTAGAAAGGTCGTCAATTAAAATATTTATGGTTTGGTTTCCTATTGATAGTTATCATAACGCAGCATGCACCTCTTGTTCAATAAATCAATAATAATATGGATTCCGGGACTGGGATCAATATGCACATAATGTCTTTTTGCTACCTGTTTTCTTATAATTTGTTGGTTTTAAACACCGTTTTTCGAACATTTGTAAAGGGAAACTTACTCGAGTTATAGTTCGATGGTTTTATAATTTAAAGATTTAAGGGAATCTAATTTTAGGAATCACACTCTAATCTCTATAGGTTTGTATATAATGTATAAAATGATGATATTGTGAATATTATTAAATTTCGTCCTAACAATGTACATTAAATAATCAAAGTAGGTACAATTAATTATTTTGTTTAAATAATAACTTTATACTTGTATTGCTTTAAATATTATGTACTGTGCAATATAATAATGGGGTTCTGCAAATCCCAGATAAAGAACCTCATGTTATGAAAATACTGTCGGCACCTTTGTTAAGTCGCATTATATGATCCCAGCAGTGAGATTTATGTAAAACCGTGGTTGGTTTTTTTGTGGCTTGTTCAAAAGCCCTTTTGGCAATCAATATTCCAAATACATTTATAAAAGTTTTATTTTCCGATTTATATTATTACTAAAACATCTTTAAAGGCATGCATTTAGTATTATTAAACAAGAGCTAAGTGATTTTTTTTTAAACCAACGTTTAAGAACTTTATAAGAAAATAATTAATGTATCTCACGATAGAGCTATAAAATTGTATTATGTACATATACAGGGTGTCCCGGCAGATGAGGGAAATGTTTTCAGGACATGTTCCTGTGATCGATTTGGATAGGTGAATGATTTTAAGTTTTAGGGATCAAACTACGTTTGTGTTTATAACTTCTATAAAAAGACTAGGAAAACCTAAAAATGTGGATTTCCTAGCCTGTTTATGGAAGTTATAAGCACAAACGTATAGTTTTTGATCCCTAAAACTTAAAATCATTCCACCTACCCAACGGCCAATTTTAGACACCCCCTTCCAATACAATTTTTTACTCAAATCGATAGCAGAAACACGTCTTGAAAGTATTTCCCTTATCAGCGGGGACACCCTGTATCCTTTATGCTACAATTCGTTTAAGTTGCATTCAATTTTGGTTGCATAGTTTTATTTATTATTTAGGTGTATACTTCAAAAAATGAATTGATTTACCAGCAATACATAGATATATAACAGTGACGTAGTGCCGTTAAAAAGATAAAGATTGGTCGTCTCAGATGGGCAGGACATGTAACCCGGAGGATTGAGAACAATATGACAAACAGACGACTCATATGGAAGTTATAAGTTAAAAATTAAATAAATAAATATTTCGAATATTTCTTTGTAAATTTGTTATTTTAGGTGTTAATTACGGCTGCAAAAATTTTTAGGAACAATAAAAACCTAATTATTAACAACACCTTAGCAAATATTAAAGATAATTAAGTGAAGCATTTTAATAAATTTTATAAATTCTTAGAATTAGTGTAATACTTACATACGAGTATATGTCTGACATCATCTTGTGCTTGGCAACGACTTGTGTGGTCTATAGTTACTGTTACTCTGCTATTTCCTATTTAAAATTTTTTCTAAATGAATTATTAACTACGATTTATAAGATATCTTTACATACTTACTTATGTATAGTATATAGATGAAGCACCAGAAAATTGTTTTCTTTTTCCATCATAATGTAGACTAAATCTTATTGTACCTAAGTATGTAGGTACATTATATACGAAATTTCGGATGAATTAACTAGATAAAGGGCACCGACCATCACCATCGTCCACCAAATGGAATTTTCCACTAAAATGAACATTAAGAGGATAAAAACAAATTTAAACAGAATGGAATTCTTTCTAAACATAGGTATCTGCATGTATGTTATATATTTATAATTTGTAAAAGATAAATTTGGTATAGGTATAAGAAGGTTAAGGTAAATATCTAATGTAATATTCTATATTGAGTTTATTATTTTCTACCAAAATTGGGACAAATTTCTTTTTCTAAACATAAGGTGACTCGGCCAGCTGCAGGTATCTGACGTTGGAAAGGCCAATAACTCATCTAACATAGTATAATTTAAAAATCAATGTACATAGCACAAGAGGCGTTCTAGTCGTTCACAAAATTGCATTTAATTTTTTTTTTTAAATAAATAGAAATAATTTACCATTAATTTATAAAAATTGTCATAACAAAAATCTCTACCGGTACTACAGAAAAGAAGAACCATTTCTATTGGTATAGTATAGTTATAAATAACTTTGCGCAGTTAATGGAGCTTTTACCTCATACAACTTATAGAATAGCTCGTTCTGCATGGTAAAAGAACCATATGAAAAATACAAATATTAGTAATATAGTGAAAATTTTATTAAGAAATATTATACGAATACATTATGGTTCTGTTTTAAAGTAGAATTTTTGAACCAATAAGAGAAAGAGAGTACAAACTGTTTTACATCGGACATCGGATGAGATTTTTTGTAATTTGCTTACATATATTTTGTGTGTCATTCTATTTTTCTCTTGTGACCACAAATCGAATCATTTTCTCATAACTCTATTCTAATCTCTAATAGGTCCAATAGGTAACTTGATTGATTTGTGTAATTAATATAAAACTAAGCAGGGACATATGATTGCATAATACCATAATACATAATCTTATACGAAGGATACCTGTATATAAATAAGGCAGAGGGTAACTACAACACATAATCATGTATTATAGTATACAAGGTATATATA
>JANSTT010019098.1:0-12183 GCA_026745375.1 Platyura marginata | reverse complement strand
CATCACTTGCTTTGATGCAAACCGGTTTGCATCAAGAATCACTTGAGTAATGACAACACTGTGTGGCATGGCCTATTGAATATTGTGAAATTATTTATTGCAAGTCTTTTCTGTTGAAAGCTTTCATGAAATCGGAGAGAATAGTGCATTTTTAGTAACAAAAAAAAAAGAAAACTTTTTTTTTCAATTTTGATGTTTGAGTCAAATTGACTCATTTCAGGCAAAATAGGTATATACCCAACATCCAGCAATCTAGTATTAAGATATAAAATTTATTTTTCGCTTAATTTTTTTTTTTACTGATCAAACTTCTACATGTTTTCGCTTCAAGTAATGTTCTTACATCAATTAGTTCAAATTAAAACACCCTAAGAAAAAGTCACCATGTACGCCAAAGCTAAAAAAAATTTACGAATACTCTTGATGCCCAGTGTCTTGGTAATTGTTATAAAAATTCAAAAAAAACACTATATATTTTGACAGAATTGTCCGTAATATGCCATACTGTTGATTCTCTTACAACCAGAGATTTTAAATAGTTTATAATAAAAATAAACAATTTATTTATCTATCAAATTTTCAAATAGCCAAATTTACTCGATCCTAAACAATAAATTTTGATTCACAATACCTTTATAAAGAAATCAATGCTTACGACACATATACATATAGTACATATGTATGTATGAATGTTAGTGATATTGCAAAATATTAAATTAAAATTAAAACTATGTAATTTACTTCTGATCTTATGAATTAAATGAATTTTTTAAATATTTACGTTACCTATAAGCTATAACCTCATGTATCTACATACATATGTGTAAATGCACAAAATAAAACAATAAATAAACCATCATTCAACAGAACTTTCAATTTTGATAGAAATTCTAATTCAAAATATTTGAAAGAAAGAAAAATGTTGTCAAAACACATAAACAAATCGGCGGTATAGTATATGTGAGTTTTTTAAATTTTTTTCTTTTATTTCTTACAGACAACCGCTTTATAAATATAATATAAAAAGGAAGTGATGACTGATATTTTTAACAACTTCGTAAACAAATTCTCATCGAAAATATACATAAAGTCAAGTGGTTTATACTTTCGTTGTATAAATGTAGAAAGAGGTGAATCGAAATGTTAGTAAATATTCCCATCGTTTTTTTTTTTTATTTATACATTTATATATTGTTGTAGTGTATCGATATAAATAGACTTTATGGAGAAAAGAAAAATTCAATTTATGCAATGTCTATAAATCATCGTCGCGATCCGATTTTTATTAAAAAAAAAGAAAAAAAAAGAAAAAGTTTGATAATAAGCCCTCGAACTATACAATTTATTCCAGCCGTCGTGTAAGTTGATTATTATTTGAATACCGGCTCCTTAGCCTGATACCCAATATATAAATCAATCAAGTGATTTCTTCAATTCTTATACGACCAAAAGAATATACATATACAGTAGACTCATTCAAAAATGAACTAAAAGGAAAAAGAATTTTTTTATTTTAGACATGATTTGAATTTCTTTATTGGAAAAATTCAAGGATTCATTCTTTAGTAAGTAGGTAAATATTATTTTATATTTAATTTAGAGAAGAGAAGAGCGACACTTGGACTCAGCACGAAGCCGATTGTATATAGTTAGTATAAAATCAGCTTCGTGCTGAGTCCAAGTGACGCTCTTTAAAATAACATGAAAAACGCTAATACGCTCGATGTCGATTGTATGGTCAAAAATGTTTGTAGCGAACCACTTAATGATGCTACTTCTTCTTCTGTCATTTTTTTTAAAGCGAAACTGTCGCATACCGCTTTCGGTTGGTTTATATTTTTTCTACAATTTTAAATTTTTGGATTTTGTTGCTCCCAATTCTATCACCATTCCCTGCCCAAGTCAAAGTCCTGCCCAAACCGAGTGCTTGATTTGCTCCTATAGATGATTTGCTCCTACAATATATACATATATGAATATGTGTATATATAAAGAATATTCCTGACCTAGAGGTCAGAAAAAATAGTGAAACTTCGATTTAACCTTTTCGTAGGCGGCAAATTATAAAAATTTCAAAGATTGCTAAGTTTAAGTATTCAGATAAATATCATTCAAAATTATGTTGGATTTTCTATAAGAAGTAATTTCCACGCGAAAAAGAGTTAAAGTTTAATGCGAGTTACATTCAAAATAGCACAAAACACGTACCGATGTTGTACCGACATAAATACTCACCCTAAATTATTTTTGTAATATGGCTGCTTTAAAATCCATAATGAATTTTATATCCAAACTTTGGTGTTGGTATGATAACAAATCATACACATACACATAATACATTGTGAACTTCTGTGAAATTATTGCTCGATGTCAGATTGGAGATATAAATTTTGCAGGTTTCAAGTTGGTTTGTATTTTAAAAAAGTTGCTAATTTCGGGACCGGCGTGTCAAATACGTACCGCATATGAAAAATGTTTTAAACAGAACCAAAAACAGAGCTGTTCACAGTTCATACTATTTTACTCACATAGCGACTTATTACCAGATTACGTTCTGTTTCTTTGTCTTCCGTTCTGTTCAGTTTCAGCTACATTTGAGCATATTATCTACATTTCTTCAGGTAATTTACATTTTTCCTATGTTTAATTTGCTTTTTTCAATTCAATTTGTGAAATTGTGCACTACTAAATTTATATGTAAGTTGGCATGTCAATTTTTCTTATATTTACTTACAAAGTGTGATTATGTTTTAATACATAATTAGATTGCTTTTTTGTATGATTTCTTATTATTAAACAAATATTCGAAAAAACAAAAAGAGTGTAATAAGGGAACGATTTGAAATGAATCTACCTAGTAAGTAGAAGTAGAGGGAAGTAGTTAAGAATAAATTTCAGAAAAAGGTCAAACAGCAAGTATCCCAAGAAAAGTAATTAGTTTTTAAAATGTATATAAAAATCTTCACGACAAGCCACCGTGAAACCCCTTAGTTAATGATTTAGTAATAGTGTTACCACTTGCCTACGTCGTCCCTAGTTTGGTTTTGATTTGGGAATTGTGCTTTTAGCGAGCTCGAGTGCACCTGTTTCCATTGCAAATCTTATGAGTTTCCCCATGATATATATCGAGGCCGCTCTCAGTGAAACCCCTTATATCTGCACTACTTTCAAAATTAGTAGGAAGTTAGTTAAATAAAATCCTATGTATAAAAAATGAGGACAGAGTATTTGAATTAATGTGGATATTAGTTGAGTTATGGGGTGAAGATGCAAATTATCAAATAAAAACAAAAATTGTCTAAGTTTAATAAGTTTGTATATAAATTGTATAATCTAAAAAAATCCCAGCTAAGAATCTTATACAACGAAATATTACCATATCCACGACAGGCAAAAACAAAACGCAGACACAAGATGCATTTCAACTGAACAGTGCGTGCTCGTGATAATTGTTAGCATTACCAATTAGAACATCACCATCACCATAAAGTAAGGCAACCAAAGAGATTAAACTAGTACTTTGTATCAGCATAAATTTTATAAGAAACATAAATCATTAGATGAGTTCAGACCATTTTAAAGTTTATCCAGAAGTAGTATAATTCTAAATAAAGAAGGAAAGACCAAAAATAATTTAAAAAAACTATGATAAATAATTCAATGTTAAAATTCTTCATTTTAATCTAAACGTCTGCAGAATACATTATCTAGAGTTTACTGTAAAACTAAAATCGATAAAACAATATTTTTTGAATTAAATATTAAAATAACAATAATATTGCATGAATTTTATTTCGCTTTGTACCATTTTTGTATTTGGTATGCACATTTATGTATATTGTATACGATGTGCCATTCAATGTGTATATCGAACAGTTTCAAGTTCACATAATATTTAAATATGATGAATAGGAAATTACGTTCAGGTTTATAACCTCAATCCATATGGATATGAGATGGAATTTTGGAATTTTGGAATTTTATTTGCGAGTTACGCAAAGAAAAATGAAAAATGACCAGAAAAACGTTTCTTTAACAACAACAACACCAACAAAAAAACCAATAAAAACATATACATAGTAGGTTAATTATGCCGTAACAATGTTAGGTGCGTGAAATTTACTATGCATGAAATATGTATTAGTGGAACTTTCTCGAATATTTTAATTAATTAGTTTGAGTTTTTAAGTTGGGGTGGCTTTACGTATGTACGTACGTATGTATGTATGCGTATTAGTTATCGTGTCTATTCTATATTTGACAAAAAAGACCAAATAATTGGTTGTTTTTATTTTAATAGGGTAAGTTTAATTAGCAATTCGAAATTCGAAATGAAAGACACCTTAAATGGATACTATCTATAGCCCCTCTATCTACTTTTGATACTTATTTAGAATATAGAACTTTTATATTTTTCTTAGATACAATATTAAGATAACTTGTCTTTTTGATTAATTTGGAACATCGTATGACTTATTAGTTACTTATTTGGAGGAAGAAGATTGTAATTCAAATTGTAAAGATGATACAAATGTAGATTAAGTACAAGAAATTTATTTCAAATAATGAATACCATTAGATGTTAGAATAACAACTATGTAACATACATAAACTTCGCGTACGTATATTTATATTTGTTAAGATAACCAGCAATTTGTTAAGATTTAATAAAATTACACATCGTAACTATCGTATCTAATTGGGGGTGATAGATACACCTCGACCTGTATTTAGATCTATTGTGCTTCACTTCTTACTTCTATTTTCCAAGAACCACTCCATTACCTAAAGCACTTGAGTGGATGTAGGAACGAAAAATTCTTCTCGGCTAGGCAGTGATTCCCCAGATGATCTCTCCTTGGGGAGAAAGGGCTCAGCATTCTGTAAGGAAATGTATTGGGGTTTCTTTTTGGGTTGGGATAATGGGGAAATGTATTGGGGCTTCTTCACAGAACCTGCACGTACCGCTTTCTTCCAGACCTAGCTTTCTTAGTTATCTTCAGTTTATAATTCAGGAATCCCGACAGCATCCTAAGTCTGTTTTGCTACTTCTTATGCTAGCCTCATACCTCTTTCGGTTATGATTTCCGAGTAGTACTTTGCAATGCCTTAGTTTGGGAAGTTCACTCCATTGCTTGGCCCTTCTTTCTCCTTTTTAATTTTATCGATTGTCCCGAACGGGTGGAAGCCTCGTTTCTTGCTAGCTCGCCTTTCCTACGTGCCCAGGCACCTACCTAACTAATTTTTAAAACCATTTATTTGACATGAACGCACTCCTTTAGTTAGTACATCATATTATATTTCTTCTACTACTACAATATCTTCTATATTTGCTCATTAGTTCAAATGTGAATTGTGATAATATGAATAACAAACTGAACTAAATGTGATCAAATAAAGTATAACAAACTAAACAATTTTTTCGATTTGTTTTCGTTATTTTGTTTAGGCTAATGCTTGGTCGAAGTGTTTTTTTTTACATTTTCAAAATCTGGTCAGTTTCCTTTAAAAAAAAATTTATTTTCCCAAGTATCTGCCTAATCTGAATGTTCTTAGTTTTTAAAGAATTTTGGAGTTCAAAAATGTCTCTCAAGTTAATTCGAATTCCGTCAAATTTTGCTGTAAAAGTAATAATTATTTATATGAATGATTTGAATTTTATTTGATAGTTGTTAAGGTGATGTGTTTATTAACTGAAAAATTTATTTTGGTACTTACTAACTATCTATAGATCTACTGTATTTAATATTTTCCATATACACACATAACTATACTAACTAGATTTTTTTAATAAGTATTCAAGAAAGGGAGAAAGTACTTAGTGACATAAATCATATTCACATAATCAGGGTCTATTAAAGGGGCTGCACCTTCGGGCCTTGCAACTTGGCAACTCAATATGTTAGACAAAAATATAGAAGAAAGCAAAGCGGCACTAAGTACAAAACCGGCAGAATTGCTTAAAGAAATTATCAGTATGAGATTCGTTAACATATTTCCCATCATCATGAAGATCAAGAATTAAAAACTATCTACGATCGACAATGTCTCAGAAACGACTAGCTACACTCAACATTAATTACTTGATTACACTTATTTTATTTTCTTGCCAACAATTTTATTTTAAATTTTGAAGGGCCTCTAAAATATTAGTTGCCCCGGGCCTCGCATTTTCTTTGAAACGTCCTGCACATAATTATATTATTCCATATTACTAAAAATGTATACTTACTTTGTCCAAGGTGTACCCGTTTCATCCATGGATATATTTGTGGAGGTGTTCCTTTTTTACCAGAACTATTTTGACTACTACCTCCAGCTTCATTTCCACTTTCACTAGATGTATCCGATTCACCAACATTTGGACTATGCATTGGCAGTGGAACTGTTGTATGACTCGTACTACTATTTAATCCTACTGTTGAATGATTAGATGTGGGATTCGTTGACGATACAGTTGATGAAGATGTTTTATTTAACGATCTTGCAACACTTTCGACTACAGAATTTGGTGATAGTTTCGGTGATATATCGCGGGCTGTTGTTAAATCTTGTGGACTTGAAATTGATGTATTATTGTTCCCACTTGCATTTTCATTTGCATATTTACAGCTGGTTGTATTCAATGGAGGTTGGGGTGTTTGTTGTTGTTGCTGCTGATTGGGCAGGTGTAATCTTTGTGGCTGAAGTTGTGTATAGTCTACCATATCCGTTGTACTTTGCTGTGTGCCTAAGTTATATGCTTGATTTGCATAATGTGCTTGTGGTGTACTTGGATATAAGTTTGGTGTATAGGCTGATGTCGGAAAATATTCACTATTCGCCGTCTGACTATTGCCAGTTGAGGTAGCTGTTGTATTGTTATTGTTTGTATTTGGATGGGTTTGTTGTTGATTTAGTTGTGACTGTGGATAGCATGATGCTAAAGAGTTCACGAACTGATAAGAGGACATGGCAAAATTTTCCGGGTTCATGAAGAATGCTTTTTTTCTTGCTGGTTCGGTGAAAATTTATTTTACTGTTTTATCTTCCTTTGTATCGTACATCACAATTACCTAGAAATGAATTTTGTTTTATATTAGCAATTGGATTAATATTTTGGTTTAAAAATTAAATAATGTTAACTACCTACAATAATAAATAATAATAAAAAATAATAAAAATTAAAAATAAGAATATATATAATATGTGTAGTAATAGATATATTTTTGTACCTATATAGAGTACATATTAACTAAATTAATTTTAATACCACAAGACAAAAATCCAAGATACTAATATACTTTGGTCATGGTTGCATTAAGTATTACTATTTTTTGCACAAATAATAATATAATAATTCCTGATAATTAAAATTTTTTTTTAAATTAATAACTACTTTAGTTCTGGTTCAATTCTGGTCCGATGAGATTTTTTTTTCACTATGCTAATTCCATATAGTGAGAAAATATCTCATCGAATCAAAATCGGCCTACAGGAGTAACGGGTATTACGTCATGTTTAAAAAATAATTGAGAAAAAACATATTAAACTTTCAACAAATTTTGAATTTTTTTTTAGGTAGGTATGTTAAACTTAATCTCTAATTTAAATATTTTATAATCATGGGCCTATTGGGTAAATGGTAAATTTAAAATTAGGGTGCTTTTTCTCGGTTCACAAACATAAAATTTGACATCCCGCCCACGCTGCATTGATTTGATTTGATAACTCAGTTTTTATCTGTGTTGAAAATTGTTCGTTGTCTGGACGGTTACATCAATTTTTTATTATTTCTTAAAAATAACCCATAAGCATTAAAAAGTTTAAGTATTAATGGTATTTTCGAATACTATCTTTATTATGTGAGCATTGAAATGAGCATATTGTTTTGTTATATTAATGGAGGCTGTTCAACAACAAAATACAATATTTATAATAAGAAAACAATAGCGTAGGCAAATTGCTATAATATATGAGTGAGTATATCAACACAACCATTAAACGCACGTATTATTTTGAGGATTAATATTTCTGTATTAGCAAAATTACGTCAAAGAGATTTATTTGCAAATCAATTAAACCGTCTGCATTCTACAAATACCTTCATTATGTATATATATCTAATAATAAACCGTAATAATATTAATGAATTGTAAGCTGTTTATAATTTAATTACCTACAATTTAAAAAAAAAAGGTGCCAAATTTAATTTCATTATTTATACACGGAAACCATTTTAAAGCCAGCCATTAAAAACTCACAACCACTACGATACCAAAAATGATACACCAAACTAAACTGGATACATAAATGAAAGAATTTAATTTTTTTTTTTTTTTTTTTTATTAATTCATTTTTTGTACGCTAAAGGGTTAAATTGCCCATTGGTTTAAAATTATAGGTTTACTACTTCTTTTTAACCTGTCCTTTCTCTTGCATGTGGTTTGATGTTGTTCAGCTAATATTTCAGCTGAAACACGTTTTGATTGTTTATTTTCTGTATAGATTTAGATTAAAAAATGTTTCTTTTTCTTTTTTAAATGCAATTTTTATGTTGCCATGTACATATATATATGTAGGTATGTATTGTATATAGGTACAAGAGTATAGAAATATTATAAACTGTGGAAAGTTGTATACCTAGATATAGTTAGTTATGCAGTTATTGAACGCATTAACTACCAAAAGAATTATTGGACTATATATACATAAATATAGAAATTCTATCAGGTGGTGAAAATGGTTTTATAAATAGTGTGTGAATATTAATTGAAATTAATTGTTTTTTAAGATATTTAGTGGATTATTTGTACGCAATTGGTAATACAACCGGTTTGTTATTGGAAAATCAGTTCGATAGGGAATTTAGAAGCTTAAATAAACCTACTTGCTGCCAGGCTAAATTATATGATTTAATTATTCATTATTCATTTATATTCATTATGTAACCTGAAGTACCCAATTATGCTAGTGCTGTTTATTAAAACTTCTTAATTAACAATAATATTTCAATGAGTTTAGTTTTATATGAAAGTCAGCACTATTTTAAACAAAACAAAATTTCCTTTGAAAATGATTTTTAACACATTTGTACCAAAAAAATGTTTTTTTGTAGCAGGGTTATTAAATTAATATACATAGAGTATTTCAAGAAAGATGTTGTTTTCGGCTTTTTGGGTACAAATGGGTTAAAAATATTCGTATTATAGAAATATACGTACCATTCATTGTGAACTTATTTTTTTACAATTCCTTTAGTTGAACCTAAGCGTCGGGCGCACCTTGAAAACTCCCGAGTTCAGGTGCGGTGTGCCTGAGAGGCTCACTTTCGAAAATTACCCATCAAATCTATTTTAAGCAATTTCTCTGTTCGAACATCCTGCTCCAAAGGTAACGTCTCTATCCACTGAGACATTTGGTCATGTTGATATTTAGGTACTTTGTTAGCAGATTAACACCAAAATACCGACTAAAATACAGTTA
Organism: Platyura marginata; assembly: GCA_026745375.1. Lineage (NCBI taxonomy): Eukaryota > Metazoa > Arthropoda > Insecta > Diptera > Keroplatidae > Platyura > Platyura marginata. The sequence goes on along the minus strand of JANSTT010019098.1, from coordinate 2,718 downwards.
TTGACTAAAAGTCTGAAGCTAAATAATTTATTATATACTTATAATTTATTATAATAAACATCAGCAAACTGACTATGAACGCTTTTTGACAGACGATTTAGCTATTACATCATAAAAATGTTTAAACGTTAATAATTAATTAATTATACAGACAAAAATAAAAAAATCTATTCAATTTGTCTATTCATGGGATTTCAAGGTAATCATAGATTGTTAAAATATGGTATTTTTGTAAAAAATTATCTGACCACAGTGGAATGTTCTATTAGTATGGAAGAATAGAGAAATTGGATAAACTTTTAATAATAATAGGAAAAGATATTGGCGATCTAATTTAAATGTTTCGATTCAAGTTCAAAAACTGTTTTGACCCATAACGGAATAGTCTTGAATTAATCAATTAAAAAATCTGTACAATTACTTTAATTCATATATGATTTAGTGCTCGGTGTGTCAACATTTGATAAAAATCTAAGGGATCGTGTCAGTTATTGAAATATTCCTAATTTTTGTGATATTTGCATCCCTAGTAAATAAGAGTTATATAATATAAAAATATATTTATTAAAAAAGTGAAAAGAAATATTTCTCTATACATTAATGACTTTTTGTTGTTGAATTAAAATTGCTAAATCTTCGATGTAAGATTTGTATTTAGTGCACTTCAAGCCAACGCAAACGCTACTTACTTCATATGTGAGTCGGTTTCATTTATTGATTTTATTATCATTTAAAGCCGAGAATAATTTTAGTTTGAATTTTTTCCACTGAGCGCTCTGGCGATAGTGTTTCCTTTGTCGACCTTCTTTGAATGTCACATTTGTTTTTTAAATTACATTTTAATATTATTTACATTAAATGAAAAAGTTTTAAATGAGAAAAAACATTATATTTCTTGGTATAATTAAGTATAATAGATTTCGAAGACGAAGAACGTTTATAAACGATGTGTTTTACTAAAAGTTTCTTGGCGTGTCACTTCTGACACGCGTGTCATAACTTAGCTATCACTGATTTAGAGCGTGCCATAAAACTTAAAATAGAAAAAAATCTAATTTTTCAAACTACAAATTTGTAAAAATTCACCAATTCATCAGGCTCAAATTTATCACCGAAAGAAGCTGAAAAATCTTTTAGATGTAGTTTTGAAAATTTGTATTTTTCAAAAAAGTTATTTTTTCATAATGTGAATAAAACAAGTACAAATGTATCTATACCTATGTATGTATGTATTTTTAATAAAAACTACTGTTAATATAAGCTATGATGATGTTGAAATAAAAAAAAAACTATATACAAATGTTTTATTGAAACTTAAGTTATAAACTAACCGGGAATTTTCGATTACTGCAAACTTATGCGACGTTCAAAAAACCATTTTTAACTTTTGATGTTACTATGTATGTACATTTGTACATACATAAATATATAGCCCTGATTTTGAAATCGTTTTACAAATTAATAACCTTTTATACCCGGCTCCTACCCCTTTTTCACAAGAAATATCTACTAAATAAAATGTGTTAATTTGTCCAATTTAATTAAAATTCTAATTTTTCTCACCTTCATCAATTTATTCTGTATATTTTAAAAAACATTAATTTTAGTTTAAATAATAGGCATACGATAGTCATTTTGATTTTTTAATATAATTTGCCCTGAAGCTCAATAATGTTAAACATTTTCAAGATGATCAATTTTAAATGCACATAGTCTCCACATTATTATTTAATCATGTACGAAAAATCATTAATATAACGTTTGAGCTTGGCTGTGCAGTTATATATATATATATATATATAAGTATATCGTGGATATATATATATATATATCTTATTTGCAACTTTGTTGCTTCGGGCTTTCAGTAGTTGGGTCATAGACCCTTGACTTTAAGAAAATTTATTTTATTTTTATATTTATTTACATCAAATAAGAAATATTGAGTCACGTTCTATTATTTATTATTAATATCTACAATTTTAAGGCTCATTGATTAAATAAAGTTATGTTTTATTTTTTCCTTAGAATGCCTATGTTTTTTGATCTATAAATATTAAACAAATATTTGATATACATACAATTATATATACATATGTTTATAGGTATGCTATAATTTTATATGTATTTAACAAAATTTTGATTTAAGAATATCTTTGAAATGCTGAATGAAATCTCCAACAAATTTACTCGAGACATTTACATTAGTATAAAAAATTATTAATGCTAAGTATTTCTTCATAAACTTTGAAACATCATAAGTAATACTACTTTACTAAACACAAATTTTCATTAATCGATGTACTCTGTAGGCACTGTGCCTAGGACGTACGAAAGTCAAAAAATGAAATTTTAAATAGGAATGTAAAAGTTAGAACAAAAACAAAACATTTTTACCTTTTAGAAATCAATCCAAATAGTTGCACTATAGATAGATCATAATGTACCTATTGTATTTATTAGACATTTGAGGATAGTACTGCCTCAATTGTTTAGATACTGGGATGTAGGTTCTACATATTATATAGGCTCGGTTACGTACAAAAATTCAAATTCACTGTACATGCATTTGCACTTTTAAATTTATTTTTAAAAAACTTTATTTTTAAAGTTTTCATCAACGATCATGAAATAGGTTATCTATACCAGCGGTTCTTAACCTTTTTTGCACCACGACCCCAATTTTATGGTGAGGATTTAATGCGACCCCATTCATGTTCC
>JANSTT010019097.1:0-12187 GCA_026745375.1 Platyura marginata | reverse complement strand
AACAAATCACTACAGAAAATCATCTGATTTTGAAACTTATTTCAAAATACTATTAGACACGAAATTTTGTTAATTTTGTTTTTTTTTTGTGTTAAATAAATATTTTCACATAAGCTTTCTTTGCGTTGCTCAGAGTGATTTATAATTCATGTCTTCCCTACGGGTAAACGTTTTCACTTACTCCCTTTTACTCTGTTTATTAAGAAAAACTTTTTTTCTTCGTATCTATAGGTATATAAAGCAATAGCAGTAAAACGTCTAAGGCAATAGAAATAAAATGTCTAATGATACTCAGAATTTCGAATAAAAAGAAGTATAGGGGCCCTATTGAATCGAAATCAGTTCAAAGAAGTATTTAAGCTTGAATTAAGTGGGGATAAATTTAAGACAATAAACTATTCTATATTCAAAATAATTTAAAGAAAAGGATTTTCATTTATGGCTTTGTACACACATACACAGAGGGTGGATTCATTATATTTATTCGTAAAATACAAATAAAATGTAATCTTGTAGTTATATATATATATATATATATATATAAAGTATTAGTATTACTATGTGACAGTCACCCGAGAAAATGGCCGTGTTCAATTAGGTGTGTTCCTTTAACATCTATGCATGTACGAAGTGTCAACATAGACTACTCAATGAACGATAGAATGTTAAACAACCACAAGATCTTATTTCTGGTTGAACGCCCCATGAACATAATTCAATAAACAGGTAATTTAGCCAACTGGGTATTTTTACACGTCTTTATCGTAAATATTTTAACAATAGGAGTAATCATTCAATACCAATACATGATCTACTGTACATATATGTAATTAAACTAATTAATTTATAGTGACATTTTAATATTGCTTTTAGATTTCCTGCAAAATTTACTCTTTCTTTATATAAGCTTATCTAAACATAACCTATGTATGTATGTACTTTATCTTCAGATTTAGAAGCATTCACACAGCCTAACAATACGTAGTTATTTGCCAACATCATGGAAAAATAATTTCGATTTCCTCAAGATTTATATTATCTTTTATAAAAAAAAAAAAAAACCTTAAGCCCGACTAACCATATAAGAAAAATATTTTATTTTCTATATTTTTCAGCCATTTCACAAAATAATCCAGCATTATTGTCGTCTGTATGCTCAACAACTTTTCAATATCCGGTTCGATTCAGTGAAGTAGTACTGCTACTGTCATTTTATATATAAAAAGGAAATGAAGAAATCCAACCATATTGGTAGAACTTACGAGAGAAGTCTCACCAAATGCTTCACTGTACTATTTGGCAATTCGTCGACTGAATATTAAATTGTCGTATGTGACAAATTGTTTCTAACAAGGTATCTATTAGTAGCATATACAATGCATATATAGGTACTAAGTAAGTAGGTACATAACATACATTATGTATATACATATATAAAAACAGACAAGAGTTTCAATTAATTTAAATATTTGTAACTTAATACTAAAGAGATGTCACTTAGACTTCTGTGTAGTATACCAGGGGGTTGTATACCTCAGATGATGGGTGCTGGTATAAACTTGTAGATTGGGGTGTCGTACCTGTGGGTGCGGAACACTCTTCAATAAAACACTTGTTCTTAAACTTATCATTCTCTTTATTTATTTTAATTCAAACGCACAATTTTATAGACTTATTCTTAATCATTAAACTTATTTCATTTCTTAATCTTCGACGGTTCGGATAAATTCTCTCTACTCACACTCGCGTTTAAAATAAAGACTCCGCGTACCGGCGATCAAACTTAGACTCTGTTCTTCGGCGTTTACAATCAGACTCCCGACTTGCTACCGATCACGTTTTTAACCAGACTGACTCATTGAACTTTTGCCTCGTTATCAACAGGCGAGTTCTAATGAGTCCTTTATTTCGAAACTGAACCCTTATTGGTTCTTTGAAATATCATCCACGTGGACTTAAATAACAAAGAAAGAGTTACACGTTACATATGTTATATTAAATGGATGATATGTAACATTTGGGGATAGAATAAATAATTCGAAATTAAGAGTCCTGTTTATTCTTTTTGTACCGTATGGTACATTTAAATTTGGACATGTTATTTATACGTAATAAATAACTCGCGTAAAGATAAATTAAATAATTAAATTTTAAAACAAGGATCAATACAAACTCGTGTACGATCCTGTTTGTTTATTTGGTTTGATATATTCCTTATGGAAGATAAGGAACATATGTAGAATATCGGATTGAATAAATATAATCCGAATTCTAAGAATTACAATTAAATAATTGTTTGTTATAACGTCCCCCGAGTCGCCCATTACATCTGTATATGGTTCAGTTTTCGGTAACTTTATAAACACATAGTTGTTAATGCCATTGATGAAAGCGAGTTCCATTACCCATTTGGTCTGGTACCACTGAATGAATATACATTTTTACTTGGATATGTTATTTTTACTTAAATTTTCTTTAAAGAAGACATAACAAAAAACGTGGGAGTTTTACCAATAAACTCCAAAATGTGAACATTGTAAATGTTACTCTCTAAAATATTACGAAATAAAGCATAGTCATTAGATTTAATGTATTTTTGAGGTTATGTTCAATTTGTCAGTTTTCTTGAGTCTGTTTCATAGTTCCCTCTATTCAGCCATCTAACAAATATTACGAACACCATTTCTATCTCTATAAGCAACATTTCCTCGGGTCGGTTGGTATAATTAAAATTGACATTATACTACTATATTATGACTATGTATGTATGTACTGTACAATGTACATATATGGTTATATGGCGGGCTTATTTAACTTACTCAACAAATCTTTGCCTGGATCTAAATAATTATTTTGTACAAAAGTAAACATGTTATGAAATTTTCATGTCCCATGTAAAGGAGCATATATAATGTGTAGGTATCACTTGTATATTCATGAGATGTTTCGCTATTTTGTTGTCAAGAAATTCATATTTCATTTTGTGTATTATATACAATATTTTATTACACATACCTATAATATATGTATGTATGTGTTTATGTAAAACCATCTATTCTATATACATATATTTCTACAGAATATAGTAATAAATGTATGTATAACACTGTGTGTCTCCAGAGATTATATTATTCCTGTTTTTTTTTTATTTTTTTTTTTTTTGTAAATTGTAATTACAGGAAAGAGCTTTTTTTCCAACTGCAATCCCTAGAGATTTGATGAAAATCTCAGATGTTTCCGGTTTGCATTTTTAATGGTACTTGTAAAAGACGAATGAAAAATGAAAAGTCTGCGTTTTCCATTAATTCTTCTCCAGACACCCTTTGGCTATTTGAACTGTTTGACAAAATGGCGTTCGCTATTTATGCAACATAAACATTTATTACAGTATTTGTGGAATAATACACAACGCCATTGCCATATATTATAATTTCGTCGTATTTTTATAATGGTACCTTACATACTGAATGTGTGATTCCGAGAACTTTACGGGTTATTACTCTGCATACGCCATAATTATTCTTTTGAAATGTTGTACCTACATACATAGAAACAAATACAATGTGTATGCGTTACCTACAATTTAAATTTAAACAATGGAACTTATAAATTTGATTGAAGTGTTGGATATAAAAGAATTAATTAGTGTTATACGGAAATAGAATTTTTAGAATAGTTTTATCGGGCTATAGAGAAATGCACACAATTTCAATAGAGTTTAGTGGAGAAAATTACCACTTAGAACACACTGCATCACAGCGGATCTATTGTTATCGTCTACACTCAAATTTAATTTATGGAGCCACACAGCGCTTTGTTTAGATTAAAACTTTAGATCCTAACCAACAATATAAATACTAGGTAGGTTGGACATGGACATATTTACTGCTTTGAATTCTCACAGAATTACTGAGTTTTTAAGTTTAAGATGAAATTACTTCTTATAATGTTCGTTTTGTCTACAGTAAAAATCAATGTCCAGTTTGACCGCATTTCTAAGAATTTTTTTTTAGTTCTCAATTCGCTTCGATATTTAATAATAAATACACTGACCGAAATAAATTATAAAAATACTTATCACAGGTTTAAATGATAAGATGATAATTTTTTTTTATTAAATATTTTAGAATTTAATATTTAAAGGAACTAAATAAAAGGAAATTTAAAAAATTAGATTTTATATCAGAAAATTAATTGAAATTCATTATTTTCGGTCTTTTTCATGCGAAATAAATATAACGTCACTCTAAAAAAACAATAAAAATTATATACAATAATAAACAGATTTTACATAAAAATATTACATTTAATAATGTGTATGTCGCTCTATAACTTCAATTAGGCGCTTGGGCATCCTTTTGACTAGGTTTTTAAGTCCTTCTTCTTTTAAATCTCTCCAAACATGTTTAATTTCTTCATTGAGTTCGTTAACCGTTTGCAACTGTCGTCCATTGACATAAACCCGTTCCGAAAGTATTCGATAGGTTTTAAATTCAGAACTGGCCATTCCAAAACGCAAAAATTTCTTTCAGAAAGCATTAAATGGCTGCGTTATCTTGTTGAATAACAAATTTTTCACCACAATAATCTTCTGCACATGGTAAAAAAAACATTTTCCAATATTTCGCAATACATGCTCGAGTTCATTTTTGCTCTTACTCAGCATATTGGCGCGTTGTTCCTTGTCAAATTATTATAAAAAGTTTGCCTTACAAATTTCGTTTTTTTTTTGTTGTAATGTTTGACCATCCACTAACTGAATACGCTATACGAAACAACTTTAGTTTTTACTGTCTCCTGAAAAGTACATAAAATGAGTTAGCGGGTATTGTATATAAGCCATCGATATGCATATCAAGATTCTTAGTTTTTGAAATTAGTCAATTGTCGCGTCACATTTCCAATACAAATAGTAACCACTTAATTAAATCGAAAATTTAAGTTAAAACGATCGTTTAAATGTGTCTCAAGTCTGAAACTCTAAATTCAACTAAAAATAAATAAGCAAGCAAGAAACCATATATTGGAAAGGAGGATTTTGTGCTGGAAATTTGTTTATATACTGGTATTATGATGGAAGGTGTTATTAACATCATCAGTGTGTATATTATACCGAAATGAAATATTTTCTAATATAAACAAAATATTATACTTGATGATGAACAAATAATATTGAAATTAATCTAATTACATATCAACTCAAATAACAAACTGATACTTCAACATTATAGGTATACATAAGCATAGGTATTATGGTAAATTTAATTGCTTATTATTTTCATTTTTATTTCAATTTGGCATTGATTCTTTATAATATATTTTCTTTTTTGTTTTCTCTTGTCTTCTCTTCCCTGAGATAATAAACATAATACATAATATATAATGCAAAAACGGGGTAGAATCAATTCCAAGACAAATATTATTTCAACAGCTTTCCTATGAGTGTATATATTTTACGTTGTAGATTTTTCTCAGACCTTCTGGGCTTTTTTGTATGTAAATATATAATGGCGGTGATGTCAATTTATGTTATTTGATTTTATGCTCTGTGAGTATTCAATTTGATATAAAAATAAAAAAATGTTCAAATGTAAAAAAAAAAAAAAAAAAAAAACGTGCCTAATCATTTTGCTAGTATATTGCAATGCCAAATAATAGAATGCTCAATTTAGTATTCTAACAAGCTGTCAAATGAGATATTTCCAAGACAACTTCTCATACCCAGAAATCCCATTTGGGGTATGACAATTTGTCACTTCAAAGAGCATTTATATATGCGTGTTTAGATTATACATACATATGTATTTACCTATGTAAGAATATGTCATTTATAATAATAAAAATTCAATAAAATGACAAAACATTCAATTTTATGTTTTTGATAGATTTTTAAAAGTTGTTCGAAATTTTTGAGGGTAGAGAGAATATTTTTGCCTATTAAAAATTCAATTTAAAAAAAAACATGTTTTATTCAAGTATTTATACCTAATAATAACTATAAACTATCTTCCTTTGGACCTTAGTCCTTTAGCCCTTGCAAACGAAATTATTTCAGAAAATTTCGGCTTTTGCAATTAAATTATAATTTTTTGTAAAATTATGTCTATTATCCGCTTTATCTTTGTCAATGCTTATTTCGATTAGTGAAGAGTTTTCATATGGTCCGCATTATAACCAGTGTGAGTGGTTGATTAACAAACTGACACCTCTGGCGATTTTCGCAGATTTTCAATTAGAATTGGATCTACCGACAATTTACTACCTCAGGGTTGATAATCTATATTCTATATATAAGTATGTACTACTGAATACTATACTTATTAATAAGTCTTTATGGCAGTAAATTTTTCACAATGTAATTTAAGCTTTATTATTATTGAACAACTACAGTTAGTCACATTATTAAGTGTACACTCCTTACGATTCAACATTTTACTACTTTAGTATACTGAATCATATTTTTTAATTTTGGTTTTATTTTTTGTTATTTTAAAATCATTCTGAGAAACTGTCTACAAGAAAAAAAAACTACTTTAAATGCGACTACACAGACATCGTTTATCTATTTATAGAAAACGGGTGTTATTAAGGAGTGTGCGCTCAGTAATGTGACTAACTGTATATTAAACAGATGCGACTATTCTGTGAATATATTTTTACTTGATAAGATTTAATGATTCAGGAACATAATTTTAATTGATTTTCTAAAAATATAAGTAATATCGTTAATGCATATATACATGGGTATAATCCGCAAATCAATTTTCTATCAATGATAAACTACAACAGGCAACACCCATACATTTAGAAAATTGTGACCTTTTTTTGTATCGACCTTTTATGCACTTAAACTTATAATCCGTTTGCCTCAGTAAGCTCCAAGTGCTAAGTGTAATAATACATAAGCCTTTTTCTTTTGGCAAAAAAAAAGGTTTATAAGAATTTTTTTGTTGTTATTAAAAATGAAAGAGAAGTGAAACTCATATTCTTTTATATCACAAAAATGGAACTTTATTAATGTCAGGTATCGATCTATATAGAATTTCTTTGGATGTATTGTGTCGGAGAATATTTTTTGCTACCTATTACATCTATACAAAAAGCTGTAAGCTCCAGTTCTTCCATTTTTCACTTTTTTAATCGCTTTTCGATATATGTATAATTGTATATGTAGGTAGGAGTAAGTACATAAGCTGTTTCACCTCATCTTATTCCAATTTCAAAGAATGGTTTTTTAATGTAGTGACATGATTTCCTTTTCGAAGGATTAAATATTTTCAACTTCTTTATTTATATATGTACATATTTTACTGAACAAAGTATAGGTATGTATAATGTATATATGTATAGTGAATGGTTAGGATTAACTAATACCGTTTTGTGCAACCCCTTAATATTTTACACAAATAAAACCACCTGGTATATGCAATGTAAAATTTAACAGGGATTTTCTTTAAAAATTGCTATAATTTAACCCTGAAACCCTATAAAAAATTGAGAAACCATATAAAAAACATAGATTAAAGAGCCTTTCTCGTGACTGGGGTCAAACGATACTAATAACTAATCCTATTTTATGTGTAAGGACGCGCATATAAATATATCCTTAATTTATGATATTGAGGTATACATTTCAATAATATATGGATTGAATATCTAAATAATATAAAGGTAAATTCAATACAGGATATACAATATACATACAAATATGCATATACATTTAAGTATGTATAATTGTATACGAATAAAGTATAGAGCTATATATGTATATGTATAAAGTTAAGCCCTAAGTGAGAACTTAGTCTCGAGTGTCAAAATCATAAGCAAAATAGATGCTAGCAACCATGACTACTATACATTACCTAACTAACCCTACCCTCATTTCCAATACTGAAAGATTTTCAATGAACGGTTAAATATGAGAAAAGGCAATATTTACTTGTTATACCTAATCAATGTTTTAATATTAATCAAAAGCATGTCTCAAGTGTTACTTGAAAATATATTATACACAATTAACGTTTCCAGAGTATGAAGAAGTTGTATAAGTACCTACATAATCGTACCTACTCTTTGAATACTTCGAACCAAACAAAAGATTTATGCTAATTAAAACAAGAAAACTATTAATCTCAACGTGCATAAAATAAAATAATGACTTGCAAAACTTGTGAATAAACTGCAAGTAATTTACCATCAGATGGAAATCTAAATAATTATTGTTAGGATAATGCCTTAGTAAATAATGTACTATTTATGGTTATTATCTAATTTTGAGATTTTTTTTTATGGTTATATAGCACGATTAATTAAATTCCATAATATGTATTATAATTATAAGGATTGAAGTAGAGACAATTTGTTCCTTAGGTATATTTAAAAAAAAAAAATGGGTGTTGATCTCTGAGTATATGCCAATGACGTCCGATGATTTTCTATCCAAAAATGAAATACCGAACAAGTGGCTAAGCCAGGTTGCTTTTGGAGCAGAAAGTCAAATATTAAGGACCCGATCGGATATTACTGTTTTTCCTTATTATGAATGATGATAGTTTTAATCTTAGGCCGGGAATTCTTTCCGCATCTCTTTCTGTCAAGCAACAAATCTGTCCTTGAACTATAATGCAAAGCCCTTTAAAGCCATTCACTCACCATGGATCACTATTTATTAGTACATGTGGACTGTTCATGCGAAAAATCTAACTTAGTAAAATTAGTAACATTCTAAACTTAAATAATACAAATAAATGCTACAAAAATGTTAAATTATCAACAACTAAAATATGAAATCACAAAATGTCCTCTAATAGAGTCGATAAGCTTTTATGACTATATTTTTAGTGCAATAAAATACTTGAGACATAACTTAATTGAATTCTACCTTTAATAAAATAAAACTCTTAAAGCTTAAAGCAATAAAAAGGTATCTACACGGGTACAATGTAATTTAAGTAAATAAACTAAGAAAAAAAAGGGTTTATTGCACCTTAACAAGGTATATAACTGAATATTCCTTCAACTTTATTTACATACTATTCCTGAATCACGAATGCGCGATTCCCTATCTCTCATAAAAACATTTATATGAAATAATGTTATATCTGTCAAAATGAGTATGTGTGTGTGGGAGAAGTTAAATTAATTCACCGCGACTGCCTTCTATTAGTTTAACTAAATAATATCCTAAATTAAAGCTTTAAAGTATATTAGGACCCTTTATATTATAGTAGGTACTTTCCTCGTTTTTAAAATATCTTTTATATAAACATGGCTTTGATGAAATAATTCCCGACATGTCTAATAATTAATGTCAGACTTTATAGGATACATACCTATTATATATATGTAGATACAATATTATCCTACTGATATATCTCATGAGTATGTACTTTGTTTCCTCTTTACAACAATATTTTATGTACTTATTATGTTGAATACATTTAATGATTAAAACTTTGGTTTTTACCTTCATTAAAGTATTCCGCTTTAATGATTTATGTAAAAAATAATAAAAAATCGATTTCAATACGTACAAAATTAATGTTTTTCTTGATAACCGAATTATATCATTATCAACCGTTAAATTAACCGTTGATTTATCATCACAAAAATAACTTGCCAAAAATAACAAAAATCTTAGAATAATATAATTTATGGATTATTATTTGTAAACCCAAAGCCGAAGCGTGTAAAACTTCATTAAAAGTCTTTTCTCTTTGCCGGGAAAATAACTGCTTTTCTTGACTTTGTGAAACAATTTAGAGGAGCTCTATGAATTTAATTAAGGTGACAACCAAATTAAAATTCGGTCTTTACGACAGTAGGAGTAATAGTAAGGTGTTAACTTAAATACAGTTTGGGTTAATTAAATTTGTTAAGAGTTACGGGTATTTATAAGTAGAAAGATGAACGAATTATTAGTTGACATAGTAAATAATGTATGAAATATAATTTTCTAATAATGTATTATTTTTAAGTTATCTGAATACCGAAACATATCTTGATTGAAACGAAGTCTAACGAAATTGGCGAAGAGTTGTACATTCTAATTAGACAAAATTTCCAGTTGAAACTAAAAACCAATAGAAAACATCCAATTGGAACAGACATCTAATTGAAATTCAATCCAAAAACGCTTTAAATTGGAATTTATATCACTAAGATCCAATTGGAATTGGAATCAAATAAGAAATTTTCATTTTAACTATAAAACCAAAAAACACTTAACTATGTATATAAAGAAGAGAAAATTAGAAAATATATGTTTATTCCAAATTCCGGGCGACCGGAGCGAAACCGGGTATAACTACATCTAGAGATAAAATACAATTAAAATTAAATCCAATAACTTACGCCTTAATTTATTCTTCGTAATTAAATATGATTAACACAGATTAAACATTAAAAAGAAAAAAAATTCTTGGAATAACAATTTGACTTACAAATTTTATTGGTAATATATCACCGAGGTTAAAGGTTTCAGCTTAAAAATAAAATAGTCCACATCAAAAATAATTTGTTTACCCTTATTTATATCTCAAAAATATTACCATATACCGTCAGGTACCCATATTGTCTACCTAGAAGAGCTTATTGAATATAAGTAATGTATTTTGTCTATGTGAATCATTTTGAATTGCTAGTCATTCAGCACACATTCCTTTTCAAAAAAAAAAAAAATAAAAAAAAAAAAATCTGAAAAATCTGAAAAACTTCAATTTAAAAATGTAATGTCGCATATAAATCAAAATGTCAGATGAAAATTGTGACAAATTATGAAAATAAATTTAAGATATCTTTTTAGTTTTAAATCTCCAAAAACAAACGACTTGGGGTTAGCATTTCAGCAAGAAAAATTTATCGTATGGTAGAGCATTTTAAATAAAACCTCAACTTTTTCTCCATAAGTAAATTAATCAATAATCTGTTTAACTTTTCTTGAAAAGTGGAAAATTTTTGGAAAATATGTATACATTTAATATGTATAGGCTATAAGTATGTATATAAGTATATTTGTATATTATAGAAGGAGTGTTATATCTCACTCCATATAATGTATTTGTATACAATGTACTGTACATGGTTATGATGATAATATGTTGACAGATATTTATGATTTATTGTAATTATGCAAATTAGTTTTCCGCATAGATAAATTCATAGATAATATTTAGCGAATTTTTTGACACGGAAATTAGATTAATTTACAGTTGATGAAGTGGATTTCATTGAAAGGTTTCCATAATTATGTTATTTCGTTTATCGGCATATTATTAGCATAACAAATCTAATTGTTTAAACTATTATTTGAAGATCCAATTTTAATGGAACATTGTAAAATGTAAATCATTAAAAGTTCCAATTTATGTATGTATATTAAATCATACAGCTCGACCTTATTCTGACAAAAGTTTAATTTCGACTATATCACAAAGGCCCGTATGCAAAAGTAGCTTGTAAATACACGTATGTCTACAAACTACAACCATTCTTTTTTGGTAATTTTTATGTTACCGTTTTGATTACTGAGATGAGTTTTCAGGACATCTTAAATTACGTTAAGAAGAGATAATTTATTGAAAAAACAACTTTTAAAAATTGTCTTTTGGTATTTCATTTTTAAGTTTAAATTTCGACATACGTAGTTTTGCACCCTTGGTACTATGTCACATTTATTTATTGAAATAAAATTAATTGAAATAAAATTAAAGCAAAACATTTCAAAATTTCAGATTTACTGAATCAAATGAAGTATGAACGGTGGAAGCTCGCTTACCAGGCCGATTAAGGAGGACCAAAAATAGAATAAGGAAAAGTTCTGTCTCTTTTCCTTATTCTATTTTTGGTCCTCCTTAAAGCGACATAAAAGTACATAGGGTAAAAACCGTAAAAGCTAAGCCAAGCCAAGCCGAAAATCTATAAAAAGTTAACGCAACCTTTGGCTCGGGCGATTCTGTGTTTTTTAATTTTAAAAGTGAAATTGTGAAATTTGAAGAAAATTAAAAATTACAACTCACCAATATCATTGGCAAGCGGCCTTCTACCGTTGTCGTTTTTTCTTCAGTCAGTTTTTACATAATTTTACTAAACATGATTCCTGAACCTGAAACCTGTATGTCGATTTTGCGTATTTTTTAGCAGAAATACAATCTGCTTAATATATACGCACATCAAATAATGTGTTGTG
>JANSTT010019096.1:0-12190 GCA_026745375.1 Platyura marginata | reverse complement strand
GTTTATATCAAAATTATGTGAACACTGTACCACAGCCTCCCCTATTTTTTGTCCGATTTGCTCCAAAAACAATAGGGCTCTTACTCTAGGACTACATAATAAACTGTCAAAATTTCGGCTTTCTAGCTTCAGCCGTTTGGCCGGAATTTTGATCACGGACGGACGGACGGATGGACGGACGGACATGCATATTTCGACTTAGAATTTCACGAGAAAGATAATGGTGTTGATAATTTTTTTTCTACGATGAGTATTAAAGGGCGTTACAAACTCCGTACCAAAGTTATAATACTCTTTGATTAACATCATACGAGTATAAAAATATTAACTGCTGTAAACTTATTGTAGACTCTGGCAGCGCTGTAAACAATGGCCATTTTGACTACTCTACCAGCATTGTGTGAGATGACAGTTTCACAATATTTGTCTATAATATATGCATAAAATAGCTAAATGAAAAATTATGCAAATTAAAGAATACACTTTTAACTGTGTTAGAAATTATTGGATAAAAATATACAAATTTATTAATTTTCTAACAGTAGTTGATTTATTTCATTGTCCAATGTATGGAATAAACTTTGAAGGGTGGAAATTTCTTGATCCTGAAAAATATAATTTATTCAAAATTTTAAATTAATCTTAATTAAATACAAATTTTATCTAACGAAAATAAGCTTTGTTTGTTCAGTGAAAATAAAAATTTAGATGAAATATTAGAGGAAATCTTAAAATTATAATTCTTTGGTAATTTCTGAACAATAAAAATTTTATTTTGATTTTTAATGTCAAAACTTATGATTTTTGACCAACTTTATTCTGCATATATATGTACATAAAAATAGAACTTTTTTCTAGGTAATTTTTTAATATTATTTAAAGCTTTTTCCCTATTTCTATCAACAATTTTCTTTGAATAAAAAATGTATACCAAAAAAGTTAAAACTAACTCCAGAAATTTCAAAAAATCTATTTTTAGTTGAAATTGTAGCCGATTTTGAAATGTAAGCACACTTTGGAAAACATAGTTAAATGTGGTCGGACTTTGTATCTCTCTCTATCTGATGTAAAGCAAATTTAGTCTGTGATCAGCCAGATATTTCAATGTACAATTTTACAAATTTTATAATATTTCTTACCATAGTATCTTGGATTTGATTTTGTTTTTCAACACGATACTGTTGTTGGGGAGGATTAAGATCTAACAATCAAATATATTGTGTAATAATATTTTTGAACGTTTAAAAAATAAATATTTTTATACTATTTGGTTGATGTAAGTTTTGTTTAAAATTGAGTGGATTTCTTCTCTCTGGGTTTTTTAGATTTTTGTTACATAAACTGTCATTTTTATCTTTTGTACAATTACAAGAAGTTTTTGTTAGATCATTGACTAACCGTTGGTCGTCCGTATCTACTAATGATTCCGTTGTTTGTGCGGGAATTTTATCATCATTATTACAACGACATTCTTCCTCTATAGCTATGGTAAATGGACAATCAACACATTTGCACGAATTGCACACACAGAATTTATTTCGTTTTTGTAATGAATAATATTCGTCCATAAATGGACATCCACGACGTTTGCAATTGTTTGGACAAATTAGTTGCTTATTGTTGTGTATGATTAATGAATCTGTTTGGAAGAAAACTTGAGTTCCACTTACGCATTCATCTGTCTGTATTTTAACATCAGATTTATTATTGTTTGTTCGCTTGTAGCAACAACATTTTTCAATTTTTATGTTATTTGTGCTTTTCAGAAATGAACAAATAAAATCATCTCCATCAACACTTGTTGTTGTAGTTTCTATACAATCGGGATATCTTTGGTTTTGCAGAAGATGTTTGTGATTATCGTTTAAGTCTATTTCGACTTCTAGTTCAATTGGATGATTATTACCATAAACACCATCATTTTTTTGATCAACAAGTTTTCCCTCAATTTCCAAACTTTTGGTCTCTGACGTTAATTCACAAATACAATTTTCTTTATTGTAAGCACAAATAACACTCAATGTACAATATTCGCCACATTGAATTTTCCGTTCAATAAATATTTTTTTATCTGAATTAGATTGATTTTCGTCTAAAATATTTTTTTTGGAAAATAAATGGATTTTTTTTTATTAATTTGAATGTTCAGTATGTTCAGTATGACATATAAAATAATGGCTTTATAAATTGAATTAAGTATGAAATGTTACTTAAAGGATATTATTATTCTTGCTAAACTTAATTTACCATGTAGGTATAATTTGTTGTTGTCAATTAAATGTAAATGATTTTTGTAGTGCCATAGTGTGAGTGTTATAATGTGATATGGGGCATGTGAAATGATAAAGGGCATAATGTACAAATGTCATAATTAACCCTAAAGCGCAAAACGGAGTCCGTTGGACTCTGCAGAGCAAGAAAAAACCTATAACTTTTAAAGGAAAAAATTTGTCAACCGGAATTTTTTTACTATTTTTGAATTTTTTAAGTTTTAAAGGAAAAAAAAATTTATTAATCACTCTTGCGCTTTAAGGTTAAACTTGGTTAAAAATCGTTAAATATTTAATAAGGTCTTTAAGTCGAGAAAATTTAGTTCTTACAAATGCAATAAAATGGCCGAAATCGCAAATCACTTTTTGGGCGATATTATGATAAAGGGAGACACAAAGTTCAAAGTTATCAAGTCCTTTACATACTCCTATGGGGTGAATTCTCACCGAATCTAATATCTTATACATATTTGTAAGATTTTTAGTGGTAAAACTTTAAAGTCTGATATCCTAATAATTTCCCACCTGACATGTGGTTTCAAAAGTTTTTTAAATAATTTTAAAAAAGGATTAATACTGAGGGGATATTTGAGACTTTTAACAACTACTCCGAAATTTACAGAATAGTTTTTTAAGATTGAATTATCAACATGTGATGTGTTTGTCTGAAGTGATTATTGGCTTTTCGATTCAATTATTTTTACAACTATAATTTAAATAAATTATAAATTAAATAGTTTTGAATGGTTTACAAATTTTTATTATATAGGGAAGAGTAGGATTAATTTTCTTGCACTTCAAACATTCCTTGTAACCAGTAGTCTATTTGTATATTATGATTGTACAAATGTTCACGTTTTTTTTAGCATTACCACAGAACAAATACAAGTATTTGTTCTGCGGCATTACTAAAAAGATTTAAATTAAAAAATATTTTTTCTCTTAATCGGACACATAACATCTATAATTTTCATCAGTATTGAGTATTGTATTCTATAAGTTACTAGTAACAAATGCCTTGGGAATATTTTTTTAAATTTAGTTTTATATTTAATATGTTTGGTATTAACACCGCATTCCTAGCTTGTATACTATTTTTTTGTATTGTTGATTGTGGCAAACATTTGGACCCCACTCTTTCCTAAAGATAATTAATTAATTAGACAATTAAAAATCGGAAATCATTTCGATGCGGGTATTTATTGAATGAAATAGAAATAATATTCATAGATGAAAATTAAATTTAATTGACTTGTATTGTATAAAATCCGATTAAAATCTACCATTCAAATATGTGTATGTATGCAGGTAATGTTTATTCAATTTAGGTAAAGCCGTCATATTATTTTATATTTTTAAGCCACAAATTATTATTCATTTACTCACATCCAAAATTAAAAACTACCTATATGTATGTATATGCCTTGTATAGTATTTGTATACGTACATTTATGATTCTGACCAATTAATTTTCGTTTTTCTTTATTCCTTTTTACCATTTCAAATATAAAATGTTTTCAATTTTACACATAAGAATTTATATTGAAAATAATTTTAAGAAGAGATTTCCCCCTAATAGCTACCTAAATCAATATTTGTATTTCATATTTGGTGCAGAATTTTTGAAATCAATTTTTTGTTGTGCGTTCTATTTTATAAATTTTCGTATTTAAAATTGCCGTATCGTGAAAACTTCAAAATGTTTCTGGATTTTGATGAGTTAGAGCTTCACCTTATTAAAAGAGGTTTTGGGGTGAAATTCTGGTCGCAAATCATGGTATCTGTCAGTAATACTGTACATATCTGCACATGTAAATTACGTTGAGCAATTTGTTTTCATTGGAATATGTTTGACGAAGTGCCAAAAAGTGTTACCGGTTGTTCATTAGAAGCGTTATTTTGTGCAATTCGTAAACATCAGATCATCACTGATATGTGACTAGAATTTGACTCCTATTATTAGCGTTCTCTATGAATTCCCAGGGATTAATACGAGCAAAATATTCCTGCTTTTCACTCGATGTGTTATTGGCTATATTATTAGTTATCTTCGCTCAGTTGGGTGTATTTAATTTTTTTATTGTAATCTTTTACATGAGTTCACATATCAAATCTAATTAATTAATTAATTATTAATAATAGAAGAAAAATAAAGTTAAAATTGTTAAATGACTACATACATATATACTTAGTTTTAAGTAAGTACAGTGCGTATGAGCAAAGGAAGATATTACACAAAAATATTTTAAAGTTTAACAAAGATTTTTTGCCATCTTTAAAGTAATTAGGTACTCTTGGACCTTATTATAATCGAACATTATTTTACTATTTGTAATTATAAATAGAAAAGTATTTGATCTAAGCTCTAAAATGTATATATGTCTTACACCTCAAATCAATATCAAAACAAATCAACACAGCCTCTCTATACCTTTATTATCTGTGGAGTTTAGTTCGTCTCCATTTTTTGATTCTTCCGGCATATTTGGCGTTTCCATAAATACATACGAATCCATGTATTGGTTAACTAAAAAATAAATTATTTCTATACTCTACTAAAAAAAAACCCATAGATTGAAGATAAGTTCTTCAAATCCAGTAGGTGGTTTGAAATGATTGCTCTAATAATTGTTAAAATTTATTTACTGACCTATTAATTTTGAATGTACATAAATTTAAAATTTCTAATAACCAAATATATTAAAATAAAAATAATTTTTTTTTTTTAAATGCAACGTTTGCTTAGTGTTTTTTTTAATGCATTTTTTACTTAACATATTCAAAGACCATTAGATTTTAGATAGTAAGTACGCTTCAGGGTTGCCAATCTAGTTTCCAGAATACCATAAATTTGATAAAATTAATAATTGTGACGTTTTTAGTTAAGTTGTAAATATTTCAAAAAGATTTTTAAAAATGACGTTTTTTAACAAAAAAAGAAATTTCATTTGGAAAAATTCAAAACAAATATAAGTACTAAACACCGAGATAAACACCGACATTTTTAAATTGTTGAATTTTTACATTCCCTACCTTTAATTTGCGGGCTAAACTTCTATCCTGCGATTTTTAAAAAATCTTTAACTGACATATTTTTCAAATCGGTTTTTAAGAGCAATACAAGAGGAAGTTTTTATAAAATTTATTAATAATAAATGATAAGAATATTGACACACTGTGAGAATATTTTCTGGCGAGTTTTTTGAAATATCTGGAAAGGACTTTTTAGCTTAAGATATATGTATCAGTGGCGGCTCTTAAGAATTATTGATCCCTTCATCATTGATGGAAGAAAATGAAAAAAAAATTGGTTGTTCTTGACCGTTTTTTGGCGGTTTTTTTAAAAGTGACCCAATTTTGAACTTTCTTAATACTAAAGATATGGTTTTCAAACTTCGTATTTTTATATTATTTTAAATTTTAAGCATTTTTTGCTAAATAAATTTTTTTGGAAAAAGTCAACCCTTTAAGGTCGAAGGTCCTTTGAACATGAAAGGGTTAAACAAAAAAAATTAAATAAATTAAATTTATTCAGGAAGTTATTCTTTATGTTTTTAGTGCATTAATATATTTTTAAAAATGAATCCTTTAAAGGTACTGTTTGGACCTTAAAGGGTTAACATTTTCTAAATATGAAAAGTTTGTAAAAGTATTTAGAATTAAATTGTGAGAAAGGTGAGTAACTTTTCGAAAATTTTTGATTAGCTATTTCATGTTCAAAGGACCTCGGACCTTAAAGGGTTAAATTTTTCCAAAAAAATTATTTGGCAAAAAATGCTTAAAATTTAAAATAATGTTAAAATTAAATTTATATATATATATATTATATATATAGCAATTAGTTTTAGTTCATCCACCCACCCATTAATTCAATACAGGATAGCTAATTTTCTTAGTAATTTTTCTAGAAATTTTCTTTAACAAAACATGTGGAAAATTCTCACATTATACCAAAAGGATGAATGATCAGATCTTTTATCATTGTATTCATATAGTACAATACAACACACCTACAATTTAATTTACTCGTAGTAAACTATTCCTCATGAATTCCATTAATAGAAACATTTGCCTCAATAGAATTTCCGGTTGAGTAAGTAATTTTAATTATCCTATTTTAATCCTATAATGAAAATGTTTACCCCATTTTCTTCACAAATTCATTCATTCAATTTATATTAGATACTTACCTAATACGAATACCTATATTTGTTGAATATAGATATAAGTCCATAGGTACTTAGATAGGTGCATGACATTGTAATTCTTTGTATTGATAATGCAGTCCAATTTTATTTATTATACGGAGAGGTAAAAAACTGCAAACAATCCTTTGATTGCGCGATCTGGATTAACATACTTATTGAACAATTGTGAAGAATCATAAACATGAAAAAGCAGAACAAATTTGGAGAGAGCGCCAAAAAAGTCCAAACTATATTAACGAATGAAAAGGAACAACTTTGCCATTGAAAGAAGAGCCGAGAATGATGGCGACCTTTTGTAAATGGCCTATCCTCCTTTGTACGACATTAATCGATCAATTGGTAATAATGTGATTTGGGTAATTAACAAATTCTGTAAATTTGGATCTTATAATCGGATACCTACGCATTGTTAATGTATATAACTATATAGAATTTACATATTTCTGTTGACATTAAATTAGCGGTATCGATTACTTAAGCCACTTCATTGCCCACATCTTCGAACATTTTCCAATATTATATACTCGTAAAGCTATTATATTTAGGCTCTGAGATGAAACTTAATTCATAAATGTAAAAACAAAATGAAAAAGCTAAAACAACCCCGCAATCATACCATGCATAAAGAATTAACAAGGAAACCTACCTGTCACCATTTCGTAATTAGCATAATTACCATATTTATTGTTTGAATTACCTAATCAGAATGTTTTATGTTAAAATTCAAAAACTCTAAGTAAAGAAATGTGTTTAAAAGTAATTACAGTCACCAAAAGTTTTTATTAAGAATATTTTATCATAATTAAAGACATTTAAATATAAAATATGTTTAAAAATTTGGCAATTGTATTTAAGCCCATCTGGACTAAAATTAATATATTACCTAACGATGGTGATATTTTGGTAATGAGTTAAAATACATTATGATAAATCTCACCTCTCATTCAGGAAGATGAAAAAGTCATTACAACGTGTCATTATTTATTTTTTCATCTCTCAAAATGTTTTTTTTTGTATGATTACCGACACTGTAAAATATACCATAATAATTTGGGAATTGCACAAGAATAATTAGAATTAAAAATACTTCGAGGTAAATAATTTATGAATTTTTTTTTATCATACATAATTATGGCAATAAGAATACAAATAAAATTTCTTTTCCTTATAGTTAGGTGAATATAGAGTATTTTATAATTGGGCCTAGCTTAATTATTTTTTTTTTTTTTGATAAATGTTTTTGTTTAGCAGATGATTACATATATAAAAAAATTAGTAATTTTAATCAAGGAAATGTTAAAACTCGTAATGGCCGCCGCACATAATAAATTAGATGACGGACCTATCGAGTGAAAAAAAGCATATTATTTTGTGTAACACAATTTTTCAATAAGTTTCCAATTTCATATTCTTTCTCCTATAGTCACGAAACCAATTATTTTAAGTATGTAATTTGTTTCATTTAATCTGTAATTTTTAAGCGAAAGAATACACCCCCTTTATTTATAATAGCTCTGCTTCACCATATTTAATGTGTCAGACCGTGTTAAATATGGTGGCTGTCGGTAGATATACAAATACAAAACATTTTCATATCAAACCATAGTAAATAATATTCGAAATCATAATAATAGGTTTATGTCTAAAGACAATGCCACTTTTCACTAGAAAATTTATTTAATAAATAATTTATATTTCCCTTTCACCGAGCTTGTTTTGTATTGTGTTCAGTGTTCTGTTCAGCAAGCGCTTGTACATTTTCTAGTTCTCTTCCCCATATATACATAAATGGGGGGAAAATTATACTTAACGAACAGGCGTAAAATTTCGACAGATATAAATTGTGTCATTTAAGAATTAATGAAGCAAATATATGAAAATTTATTTGCATTTAGAAAATCCTAAACGAAAATATGAGAAAATTCAAATGGACAATAGCGATCTATGTGCGATTATAATTTTTCAATGAAAATTATGTAGTTTTTAGGTATCAATGACAAATATGTAAGTCATCCCATTAGACATTATGTATCTACTATTTTGTTCTAAATTCTTTATGTAGATTTTCTTACAACCAAATAATTAAATTAAATTATACCTCGATCCGTAACGCTTGCTCTTGTTCACATTAAGCAATCTTTGTTGAAATTTGTCCCTTGAGAATTACCAAAAGCTTAAAAAATTTCCAACATTTTTTGAATATTAAAATGTACGAACTATAAACAACCGACAGTAAAAAAGATCCGATTACGAATGTGAAAATAAGGATATTTGTATAAAGAGGAGAGAATATACATATATACAGGAAATATCACAACACATATCTGCTATGAAATAAAATACGCATACAACGTCGGGTGCAGCAGAATGGAATGAAGAAGAATTCCCCATTTTCATTTGCACAAAAATACCTGAAAAAGGCAAACCGACGGTTTTTACCCTCTTAGAAATGGTCAACAGAGATAAATCTTTTTGAAAGGCACTTCATTAAATATTTTGTGCGCCCCCGGTATTTTCTTCGTTTTTGTTATTATTCGATATCAACTAATTTTGAATTGTTGTAATAAATTGTTACAAAAATTTATAAATTTGTAAATTTGCAAAACAAGGAGATCTAGGTAAAATATGGATTGACTATTTACTAGGATACTGAAACATTTTCAAGGCTCTAATATTTTTAATTCTATTCATAATAATATGTTTGAAACTTCGGCTACACAGAATTATTTTTTGATAATTATTTAGGCTATTTGTTCATATAATCCTCTCAATAAAAATTTTGTTCTGCCTCTACACAACTTCTCTCCCAAAAGAACTAACTTTGATCGTACTTTTTGTGAGATAAGCCCTCTTATTCTTTTCTCAATGCATTTATTTAGTATACCACAGGATACCAAAGAGTATATTCGTGAAATATAATAAAACAACGTTTGAATTTTGAACTTCAATTATTTGGAAAATCAAATAGGAAAATATGCGGACACAGTTAATTAAGCGACACAACACACAACACACAACTATTAAAGAGCATAATCGTGATATTCGTGATGATGTGATTGATATTAGAATTAACTATACTCAAAACTCATCTTCATTTTGAAGTGAAGCATTGTTGTATCAGTATCTCTATAAATAACTTGTTGAACTCCAACATTTATGTAACTATAAGATTAATATTCTCACAAAACAATCTGTTGGTATAGGTACAGTATGAATGTAGTTACTCAAACCAAGGACCTCCTGTTTTATGGGGTACTGAGCTTAGTATGTAGAAGCTACCTACCCAAACAAAAAGTGACAGAAGAATACAATAAATAATGGTAGACGTACATACCTACCTACATTAAATGGGTGAAATATCTGTCAATCCCATCAACGATTTTATATAGTTTGGAGACTGTTAGACTCTCAATGAAACAACTAAATGTAAACCCAGAATAAAGCCTATTGTAAACCCGCTTAGAAGATTGAAATTTAATTTGGGGACGAATTTTGTTAAAATTTAATTGGAATTACGTGTATGTATATTGGAGTAGTATTTTTGATCCTTTCGATTATGATTTTAAATTACTATATTCCCCCCCTTTCTCCCATTGCTCACTCCACATTATGAATAACACATGTAACTATAATACAATTTTTCTATAAATTTCAATTCAATTTGTTATAGCCTAATATCTCAATATATATACAAAGTTTCCTAAAAATTAAGAATGGAGATACACATAATAAAATCATCATTTCATATCAGGAAGCTGAATTTAATTTAAATCTAAGAGATAATTTAATCCATGAGATGAGTTCATTGCATTAAAATAAAATTTTGAAAACCCCACTCAAATCTTAATGCGATAGAAAATTTATACGAGTAGGTATACCGTTCATGATTTCTTATCCTAACACATGAAAAATATAAGATTTTATCATTTTTTTTTTCTTTCTTCTTGAAAAGTTCATAGGTAAAGGAAACGGACTGATTTGGGGCTTAAAGAAAGATGAAATTTAATAGCGTAGTCTCGTTGAGTTGGGAAATGTTCATTTGATTGACGATTTAAGTTCATATTTGTGGAAATGATTTACTGAAATTTATTTGAAAGGGAGAAAGATAAGTAAAAATTGATTTTGTGGTGAAAAACTAGGAAAACATAGGTAGTTGTACGATGTACGTATAAAGAAAATTAGGTTATACTATGGTATCCACACTTATAGGTATACATTTTACTATTTACTGTATAGATTTAGATATGGCAAACGCTATATATCATCTTATAGTGTCATTTCTGCACTGCATTAAAAAATATGGCGCTTACTTATTGCTTATTGAGATATGTCATTTTGAAAATGAAATCAATTTCCAAGTTCTTTATAAGAAGTGACGAAGAGTTCCACAGATTACTATTTTAAGTTTTACCACAAAAGACGATAGTTAATGGTAGAAAAAAATTTTTAAGGCGCAGTCAAATTTTTAGCATGCGAGTAAAATTTGGATTAATGAAAATTTCATAAAACATATTGATGATGATTGATGATTTTGATAGGAGTGTGATTTTTTATGAATCACCTACACTGGGGCCTTTACTTAGACCTATTGTATAGTAGTCCAGTTACATTTATCTCAATTGATCTAATGATCTCTTTTTTTTGTTGTGGGAAAATGTAGCATTTGAAGTGTTCCTTTACAGCAACCTTACAAATGCTCGCTATTTCAGCGCCATTTAAACAATGCTATTTTTTGGAGATAATGCCATTATTAAACTGTTTTTAAATGCAATCCAACCACTCGGCCTCAGATTCAAATTACCATACCAGAGAAAAACATTTTTTTATGTTTTACCCCAGTCGGACCCGAGACCTCCCCCTCCAAAGGTAACCTCTCAATCTACTGAACTATTTGGTCGGTCTCGGTAGTGATGATACATCTATTTAGTTCTGTCCTAATTTTGTGACCAACAACTGTGTTCCCACAGTCAAAAGAGGAAATTGAGGATTCCTATATAATAGTGTCAGTTCACTTTTCTTTAAAGTACTTACTTATGTTCTTTTCAGATATATACGTAATGTAAGAAGAATGAAAGTTTTAATTTCACTTGAGATCTAAAGCAAAATTGCAGAGAAATATCTAATTAAGAAAAAATGGTATCCTTTCCAGTGTAAATATTCTCGTTAAGTTATACATATACATTTTTCTTACTTCTTTTGTATTTCAGAAAAACAAAAAAAGAAAAAGAAATATTTTCAATTAGGTAATCATTTTACAATCTTCTGTTGAAATTTATTGTCGTTTTTTTTGTATTCATTCATCTGTCATTTTTTAAGTGCCATCAAGAATATTTTTTTTATAAACAAATTTTAACATTAAAGCGTAACATTCCATTCCGTAAACACGTTACGTATAAGTATCTAGAGAGAGTATAGATTCATAGGGTTCATACTTTGTACAACCATCAACTACATAAATACATACCTCCATTAGACGTGTATCAATCAGTCTATACATAAATTTATTATCGAAAAACTCTTTGAAGTATTTTTCTATCTACGACACATCTTAAGCGGAAATTAAACCTCAGCTTCAGACAAGGGCATCTCTATACCAACTTATTTGACTAGTCAGGATAAAGCAATTTTGATGTTTATGCCTATTTCTCCATCATATTATACAATATTTAATGATATTCTATACATTGTTTTAAGTAGGTAGGTATCTATATA
>JANSTT010019095.1:0-12192 GCA_026745375.1 Platyura marginata | reverse complement strand
AACAACGGTACATAATACATAATACATAGATATATGTATGTACATATATATAGAACATAGAATTGAGTATAATTATGTTAGAATCGCTTTGTCATTCTATTATACTCGTATAACGATATGATATGAGAAGTACATATTTACATTACACACGTTAAAGGGAACCATTTAGTTAATCTAAATATTTTAACTTTTTCAAGTTCTTGTATCCTTTGAAATCACAATTCAACTATACCATGTACAGCTTATAGCTCTCTGTCTATACCATCTGAGTAGCAAAGCTTTAGTTAAAGTTGTGTATGTGTGTGTGTATATATATGTTATTTGTTATACAAAAGAATTAAATGCCTACTATAGGAAGAATGGGGAACAAAAGAAGGAATTGTACGCGAAATTATTTACCGCCATGGAATTATGGCTTTGCTATTAAAAAAAAAGAAAAAAAAGAAAACGTGTTTAGTGGCAACAAAAATAAATGCGAAATAAAAGAACTGTTTTTAGCACATTTTAATGACATTAATTTGAAGAGTTTAATGATGTGAAGTTTGCCCGTTGTTCAGTTTGAAGAATAATGAAAAGTTTAAAAAAAAAGTTTTTTTTTTTTTTTTTGCTATAAATAATTGTAATTATGAACTCTGTACTGTAGAGTAGAATAAGTATGGGTTAGTACTGCCAGAAAAATGTTTAAAATGTGAAAATCCACATAAATCCTTAAGATTTTTCAATAAAAAGTTTTCAACAATATTAACTTTATTGTCAACTTTATCAATATTTAGGGGGTTTTTTTTTGTGC
Organism: Platyura marginata; assembly: GCA_026745375.1. Classification (NCBI taxonomy): domain Eukaryota; kingdom Metazoa; phylum Arthropoda; class Insecta; order Diptera; family Keroplatidae; genus Platyura; species Platyura marginata. The sequence goes on along the minus strand of JANSTT010019095.1, from coordinate 11,402 downwards.
ATTTTAAATTGACATATAAAACGACAACTACACCCCTTTTTGTAAAATGACAAATTAAAATTATGGCGTTCTGAAGTGAAGAAATTATAATACAAATTTGGATTAAAACCAGTAAAGAAGGAAAAATTGGCTACGACGATTATAATATACCCGTATGCGTACTTGTTTATTATTTACAACTTTGTACGTGCCTATTTTGTCTGTACAATAAATATAATTGGGTAAATTGAATACAAATGATTAAAACACCTAGAAATGACATAAAATTGATTGCAGCGCCATAACGGTATTTCGTAGAACTTTGTAGTCTATGAATGAAATCTTCATTGTTTTATTCTCTATCATTTTTGTCATATTCATTTTTTCCGTAATCTAAATACTTTTCGAGAACTGATTAAAAACCCTAGAAATTCAATAAAATTGATTGCAGCGCCATAACGCTAGGTCGTACAACTTTTTGGTATATAAAAGAAATCTTCATTTTTGTATTCTCTATAATTGTTGTTATATTCATTTTTTCTACATTTCGATTACCTTTCGAGTAAATGGATGGTTTATATCAAAATTAGGTGAACACTGTACCAAATTTGTTCCAAAAGTAGGGATCTTATTCTAGGACTACATAATAAACTGTCAAAATTTAGGCTTTCTAACTTCAACCGTTTGGATGGAATCTTGATCACGGACAAATTTCGACTTAGAATTTCACGAGAGAGCCAATGGCGTTGAATTTGTTTTTCTACGATGAGTATTAAGGGGCGTTCCAAACTCCGTACCAAAGTTTTAATACGCTTGGATTAACATCATACGGGTATAAACATCACGATATCAACATAAAAGAGAAAACTTGAAAACTTAGTTCTATTCTTGCTCATTACCTTGCAGCTCCAGTGTTGGATTTCATTATGTTATAAAGCAGAACGATCAAATAGTGCTATTTTTCTCTCTTTCGGTTCAAATGTTCTACTTTAAAACAGAACCATAATAAATATTTCTATGTGTAATATTCCTTAACTTAAATTTTTACCATATTGCTAATATTTCTATTTATGATATGGTTCTGTCACAAAGGAGAACCAAATGAAGATCGAGAGGAAAATATTCTACTTTTGGTATGAAGTAAAAGCTCTATTCACTGTGTTAAGTTGTTGAACTATTGATAGTCACTTGATTCTTGTTTTTGTGTAAAATATGTCGACATTTTTATTGTGCAATATTAGAATTGGCCATCTTTAAAATTAATGGTAGATTGGTAGATTATTTCTATTTATTTATAAAAAATAAGAAGAGGCAATTTAGTCCTAGTTAATAGGGTGTTTTGTGAACGACTAGAACATTCCTTGTGTACGCTAGTCGCTATATGATTACATATAAACACATACTTAGTTACTTTATTCAATAACGACGTCGAGACGTTCCTTATTTTCCACAGAAATTACTTTAACCTTTGTGCACTTCTGGAGAAAAATTATCCTTCTTTTCAGCCTATCGCTCTGACAGTATTTTTATTTAATTTTTTTTTTGATTAATTGACCTCTCCACAATTTGTTGTTGTAAAAACGATTTGCTGACCTCAATCATAAATTGAGAACAAATCCCAGAGTACATATTTCATGTAAGAATTTTATTTACAATCTTTTGTGTTTTTGTGCCCTAATGTTTTGTTCATTTTTAAAATAGGCATCGTCAATTCATTGAAAAAGGGCAAAAGGTGATGAATTTCTTAGACTTTTAATTTTTTGATATGAAATCATATCTATTAGAATTGCTTTAATTTTGTCAATTTAGACTGACATGTTCTCCTCGGACATTTTCACATTTTCACATTTTCTAGTCACCTTATAAAAAATACCGAGACAATGGTGCATACAATCCAATATCTACTCTCATTATTTTCTACTAAATAGTTCTTCACCCTGATGGTGGGTGAATTTAATACCCACGGTAATATTGCACATATGCAATAAGCACAAGGAAAGATGAATAAATTAAGCGGACGATACGGGTGTATAAAAGATTCAAGAAAATGTATCTGGCGGATAATGTAAAAAATCTAGAATTTAATATTATTGAAAGGTGAATTAAAGCATTGTAAAAAATATCTAATGACTATATATACAATACAGTGAGGTCCAAAAAAATAAGTGTAATGCTAAGAGTACACGGACTCTTAAAACCGACAGTTGACTGTCGGTCTGACGTCAGAGGTTCGTCACAAAGCCGACAGTCCGTGTAATCGGCAAACTTATGACACTGACAAATCACTATTAGTCGGTTTGTCAGTCGTTTTGCCAGTCCAAAACCGACAGTAATTGGCAAATTTTTTGTGAAAAACGGACTGTCGGTCAGGGGGTGACAAATAAAATTTATCAGTTTTGTGACAAAACTGACAGTCCGTGTACTCACCAAATATTTTTCATTTGAGCGACTGTCGACTATTAGCGTTTGCCGGCCGTTTACCAGTTTTTTTCGTGACGTCAGACCAACAGTCAACTGTAGGTTTTAACAGTTCGTGTACTCTGAGCATAAGGCATATTTTGTATGAAATAGTCGAAATTTAGTAATTTCTTCTATTTTTTGGAATTGATAACTGAATGCCATTATTATTTTTTATTTTTAAATGCTAATATTTTCTGAAAATATAGACGGGAAAAAAGGGCAGTTACAAAACTTGGGATTTGGGTTTGTATTGTGCAAAATAATAAGTGTGAAAATTAAATGCTATGAACTGCCTCATTAAAACCATAGTGGTCATCATTGTACCTTAGACAAATATAGACCCCCTTCCCTTAAAAACAGCACTGTTTTGTGATATTAAATGTTATTATACTCATATCTCTAGAACCATATTTTCAGAGATTGTAGGCAAGATGCATCACAAGACATATTTAGCTAACTTAAGGAAATATTTTTTTTTTTTTAAATCAATAAAAGGTCTAAGTGGTCCAAAACCTACTATAACAAAAAAAAAATAACATCTCCTTTTCATTATTTTTTTTTTTTTTAAATATATTTAATGCACAATTCTTTACAACAGCTATAACTTCTTCAGTGACCCTTGGCTAAGTTTTAATAATGTCACAAACTCGCACTTCATTATATAATTATATAATGTAATGAAAATGTATAAGATCCTATAGGTAATATAATCAACATTCCTAAAGAAAATCCTTAATGTATCTATTGCTTGTCGACATTTAAGCCTCTTTAGGGATTAAAGAAAACGGAGATATATTGAAGCGATACTGAAACCGGTTTTGTTTGTTCATGTGAATATGTAGGTAGATATGTACTTAAATAATGTACTAGGTATATGTATATATAGTAGTATAGTAAGAGCATATATATATGTAGATATATGTATATTTATTATAATAATATGTACCTACATATATGCATATATGTATGTATGTATGTAAGTATATTTCGCCACTAGGGATATTATTGATTTCGCTTTTGCCAATTTTTTACTTCCGTTCACTTTATTTTGATTTTATATCCTTATGATCATTGTTTAATATAATGTTCAGTGATGCAATAAAAAAGTTTTGATTCGGTTTTTTATTACATGTCATAAACACACATATGTGTTTAAAAATACAGCAAATACAGTAAAAGTGAACACCAAGCCTATCTCTACAATATTATGTATTTGTATATATACGAAGGATATTGAAATCAATAAATTTTGGGCTTTGATGAACCATCAAATCGATTTTATTGGAAGTCGTTTGCTTTTTATCATAACAAAAGTAATTAGATAGAGAGTATATATATTACATGATGAAAAAAAAAAACACACACACACATATATAAAGAAGACGAGGTGATAATTTAATCGACGTGAGCTGTTAAATAGTGCTACCGAGTTTTTTGGTAGAATAAGCAAAATGTGATGAAAATAAATTTTATGTGGCTAATATTCGTTTTTCGAATTACCTTTTATATTTTATGTGTTTGTATTTGTGGGCTATTTTAGATTACAAATCTACTCCATTTGTAAGAAAATGCTTAAATATCTTTTAACAACGCCTACTATAATAAATAGTTAGTAAATTAAACATAATCATAAATTTTAATCGTACCATGAGTTGATTTAAAAAAAAATTTTAGTGGATCCTTAGAATCTGCTTATTTACTAAACGAAAGATCGACTAAAACAAAGATATGAGATGAAGAGAGTGGAGTAGAGTTGATAGCACAAAAGTAGACTTTAGTAACTATGTTTTTTAAAAGAGTATTTTTAAAAAACCAATCTACGAATCTACTTTACGAATCTACTCTACGAATCTACTTTAGGAATCTACTCTACGAATCTACTTTAGGAATCTACTCTACGAATCTACTCTACGAATCTACTTTAGGAATCTACTCTACGAATCTACTCTACGAATCTACTCTACGAATCTACTCTACGAATCTACTCTACGAAACTACTCTACGAAACTACTCTACGAATCTACTCTACGAATCTACTCTACGAATCTACTCAATGAATCTACTCTACGAATCTACTTTACGAATCTGCGAATCTACGAATCTACTCTACGAATCTACTCTACAAATCTACTCTACGAATCTACTCTATGAATCTACTCTATAAATCTTCTATGAATCTATTAATTTACTCGAACTATATTCTAAATAGAGCAAAAATAAACATAACATAAATTATAGAGAATAAAAAATTGACTATTTCATTATTGGAGCAAAAAATTCCACACCCTACCATCATGGCCTCTGCATTCATTTTTATATCATTTCTAGAGTTTTAATCATTTACAAAAACTATTTTCGAATTTGCGAAAAATGAACGTTACCAAAATGATAGAAAATATAAAAATTAAGATTAAATTAATATGCCAAAGAGTTCCACGCTCTACCGTTATGGTGCTGCAATCAATTTTTTTATAATTTCTAAGCTTTCAATCATTTTACTCAAACTAACTATATTCAGATTTATAACAACAACAAAATGAATTAAAAATTATATTAATAGAATAGAGCAAAAAGTTTCACGGTCCACCGTAATGCAATTCCTTTTTAGGTTTATGATTTCTTCATAGATATTTTACAATTTTAAGACGACCGTAGAAGCAAATTATGTATATTGTAATTTGCTAGCACCATATGATTGGAATATCCGAAATTTTCACAAATTCAATTTCTTCTTCCCATTGCAAATAATATTCCAATTTTAAATGCAAATATAATTGAACATCCTTCAACCAAAACTAACATACCTACTAACAATTCTTTACATATAGAGGCTAATATATATATTGTTGGAATAGTTAATTGGATTTGGTTTTATTGTTAAATCTTACTTATTCGTATAATGTATTTTCCAAAGGTTAACTGACTAAAATATCCTAATTATTATTGCTAAGATAGGCGACCCTAATAATTCTTCACTAAATGCTAAGGCTTATCATTTATATATACAATTATACATTACCTAGGAGCCAAAAAGTGTATGCTTTATTTCAAATTCACTTGCAAAATATTAAACAAATCTTCCCAATATGTATGTACATTGTACATGCCACCTATGTATAGAGGCACGTAGCTCGAAGAGTTGTGTATGTATTGAACTACTAAATTGCCATAAATTTGAATAAAAAAGGTGTTTGACAGTTTTTTGTTTTTTTTTTTTTTTTAAATCTATGTTTTGTTAAATAGACCAGTAAACCCAAAAGGCATTTAGAATCCTGAGTTTCATAGGGGAACATAAAATATTACGATGTCCGTCTATAAGCCCGAAAAAATGTGCAAACAGCATTTATGTTGATACCAATAAGCCTGAATTATCATTTGGCAGTGCTGTATTTTAAAGGATTTTTAAAAAGATGAATTTATTTTTTATTTCACACTTAAACTTACCATAAATTAGAGATTAAATATAACTAAAAAAAATATCCATTCTCAGCATACCAACTTACGAATATTATTTAATTTAATTAAATTTACTTTGTTGAATAAGGAAAATTAAATGGAAGTAGTATTAGGTTAAAATGTCCCCAAATGTCCCCACTCTGAGAATAAGCATCATATAAAATTTACTATTTCTGCTGTCAAGATGATTCACAATTGATAAAATTAATTAAATAATTTTTAAATTATAGGAACACAAACAAATGGTACCACAAAGGGTTAATTAGAGTGGTTGATTTTTCTTATTTTATTTTCGTAATGTTCCCAGCCAGCAAAAATTGTTTTTTTTCATTTTTTTCCACCAAAATGGTAAGTTTTTTTTTAACTAACCCCACTATGATTGAATCAATAATTCTCACGAGCCGCCACTGTTGTACACTACACTCATGTACAAGAAGCCCAATAAGCAAATAGCCGATGAGTCAAAATTTAAAAACAAATTCCATAGTAATTATTGCTTCAATGAATGCACCTAAAACAATATTGTTGTAATGTTTATGTTGATTTGGTGATCTTAAATTTTGATTTCTCCCTTTTTTCGAATTACATAAGTAAAATAATTAAAGGAATAAGAACTTTTGCATCAACCATTTTTTTACGGTTAGATTATGGAGGTGTTCAAAAAAATAGAAACGCATTCTTGTTAATAATTTTTTTTTTAATTAATTGGTAGTAATCTAGGTTGTAGGAGAAAATATGTTTTATAAGAATTGTATTCGTGAAATGGGTTGGAATGAAGAAAGCATATTTTATAAAAAAATCTATTAACTCAAACGTTACAGAAAATAAGTATGAGAAAACGATAACATATGTCTTTAAAAAAAAAATCCTTTAATTTGTATTTGTACATAAGTAATTGATTAAATTTTGAAAAGAATTATATAATATAATGAAATTAGGTACCCATACCTGCATGAATATCTTTAAATGTATGGGAGTGTTTATTCCAAAAAAGATCAAAGATAAAATTTCACTTTACAGAAATAGGTATGGAGGAGCTTAGTTTCAACATTGCTTTTACCCTATTATTACTAAACCGCAGACAATTTTCCAGATTACTTTAATTGAAATCCATATAAAGTGTGTCTTATACAAATAACAGCTTATAAAATTGAACGTTAAACATAATATTATTTACGCATTAACCGAGAGAATCTAAAATCCATGAAACCTACTTAGAGATTTTCTTTTAACAGAATATCGTTCCATCTAGCACATTTTGTTTATTGATTTAGCTAATAATTAGCGCAATTCCCTTATTTATTCAATAAAATAACGTAAATATTTTCCGAGCTTTGACGATTATTTTCAGTTAATAAAATCCATCAAGCTGGCAGAGCTAAATTCTTTTTGAGTTTTTCAAAGAATGCCAATTTGTTTTTTTTTTTGTTTTTTTTTTTTTTTTTGTCAACAAAACGGGAAATTTAACGTGTCTTTTCAACCAAATCTTATGGTAATTAATTTAATTAAATTAAATTCTTTTAAATTTTGATGATCCATAAGCTACCAATTTTTTTTTCAGTTGAATTGAATGAATTACTTATACATAAAATTCATTTTTGGTTAAATAAAAACTCGAAAAGTTTTCCTGTCCGTGAATGCTAATTAGTTTTTAATGAAATCACGATAAGATAGATTGTGGCAGAAGAATTTCTAGAGCACAATTGTATAATTATGCAGTAAACAGTACGAGTATACTACATGTATAATATGCTGCTAAAATGTTATATAATTGTATGTAGTTATCCATTTTGATCAAAGTGCCATGATCTTTTTATGAAAGCTTCCAAAGTGCTTTTTATCCATTATATAACAAACTGCATAAATACATAGTAGAAGCAAATCTGGCATGAGAATAAGCTCTTCTGCATTTTTGCATTTGACCTCCCCACCAAGTTATATTTCTATTTTATAAACGTTTACGAAATATGTTGAAATGCCAGCATTTGGAGTTCATTGATTAAAGATTAACTGCTTTCTACAATAGTACGGGGGTTGTGCCTATAGTAGTAGTGTCTCTATGTAGTGTGTTTTCTCTGGATTTTATGTTTATCGATTATTTTCTTGCGGACACTTAACGATTGCCCGAATAATTGCTTTTGTGTCCAATAAAATCGTAGGAAGACCCATTTTATTTCATCTGCCGCCTCATCTCCATTAATGTTACTATGACCGGATCATAGGCGTCCGCTGACTGAAATTGTAGGGGGGGGCACACATTTTTTTTTACGCAATGCAAAAATTAACTCCCTAAAGAACATTAAAACCATTATCTCAAGGCCTCGAATTCCGTTTTTAATTGGTTTCGCAGAAAGCCAACGCAAATCGAAATAATTTAGATAATTTAAAATTAAAATATTTCAAAATTAAGATAATTCAGAATTCCGACACTTCAAAAATCAGATAATGTAAAATTCAAAATTCAGATAATTCAAAATTCAGATAACTCAAAATTCAGATAAAGCAAATTCCTGCTTTTCAATTTTCTTTTACAGAAGGACTAAGTAACTGAGCATTTCTTTGATAATTTATGCAAAATAATTACGAAATTCATTTATTATATTATTAAATTCATTATTGATACATATTTCAAAAGTTGAAAATATCGGATTCTTAATTTATCTGAATGTAAAACTATCTGAATTTTAATCTACATAATATAACTTGTGAAATGTCAGAATTTTGAATCATCTGAATTATAAATTATCTGAATTTTGAATTATTAAATTCATTATTGATACATATTTCAGAAGTTAATTATAAATTATCTGAATTTTGAAATATCTGAAGTTTATTTGTCTAAATTTTGATTATCGGAATATTAAAATAACTTATATATTCCATAATAAATATTAGATAAGAATACTTCGTTTTTTGTTTTCAGTAAAAATGCTTTTTATTCAAACAGAGAAACATGTTGGGGGGGGCGTGGATTCCCCCCACAAACGACGCCTATGGACCGGATCGATTAAGGTGTTTTTACCAGTGACGATGAGTGGGTTTTTTCCCCAATCAATGTGACGACTATTTAAAAAAACCAACTTTAGTCATTGTAATGAGAGAAAATAAAAAGAAACAATAAGACAAGTGGCGTTTTTTTAAATAGTAACACAATTTTTGACTTTCTGAATATTAAAAATTCGGTTTTTATTTATTTTTTTAATTTTCAGCATTTTTTGCCAAATATGTCGATATATATTCTTAGTTCAATAATATAATTTTAAAAGTTAACCCTTTAAAAGAGCCCTTTTCTAAAAAAGAAAAATTTATGAAAATATTCACAATTAAATTCTTTCGTGTTCAAAATGTATAGAGTATAAAGACCTTAAAGGGTTAACTTTTTCCAAAAATGTTATTTAGAAAATAATTAAAATTAATATAAAAATATCTACAAAGTTTCAAAATGACATCTTTAATATTAGAGAAGTACGAAATTGTGTCACTTTTTATTGTTGACCCACTTTTTTTTCATTTTCTCTCATAATATTGACTGAAAAAACTCACGCCACACCACTGATTTTTACAGTCCTTGAGAGTAAATGTTGAATTGTTCATATAATTAATTTTAAAATTACTTGCCAAAATAGCAATCACCCCTTCTTTGAAAGCTACGTCTAATCCTTTCTTCCAGAGCATTTGATATTTGTAATTCCAATTCCTAGGAAAAGATTCATGTAGAATTGTAGAAGATTTCAAAATTTAAACTCGACATATTCAAACATATACAGTTATTCTCAGAGATAAGGGTCTTCTGGTTATATATTCAATCATCTCAAGACTGAATTACTTTTTATGTCGAATTGTCAGTCTATGTATGTGAATTTTTTTTTCCAATTTTATTTAAATAGTTGACGATTTGATAATCAATAAAATGTATAGATAGTCTTGTTCGGAACGTGATTCTAGCCGCCCTAATTGAAATCTGTTTTACAATTCGCTTTGTAATTTGATAGAATCTCTCTCTAGACTAGGCATTCCGAATGAGTCTCATTTTTCAATGAAAATAATATAAATGTATTCTGCTGTCTAATTTTTTTTTTATTGTCTCAATTAAGATAAATCAAATGCCAAACATGTATAATGACAAACGAATATAATATATGTACATAACCTACCTACCTACCTACCTACCTAACTACATGTTAAACATATTGAAATAAAAAAAGATGAAATCAATGCTATCCAATTTTGAAGAGACAAAAAAAAAGGCACATAAATAATGTGAGGACCCTTAACACCTACTACACTTATGTATATCACATTATAATGGCCATATGATACATGTGACATTAAAAAGAAAATTGAATTGCCAAAACATTCTCAACCCCCGCCGACAATATGAGCAAAATATCTTATGTCTAACATGTTAAACATTCTATGCTAGTAATGGTATCTATACATTTTGTCAACACAACTTTTTTCCATATATATAGACGGAGGAGTATAAGTTTGAAACATCACCGAATAGAAAATATGTGTAGACACAAGTGAAAATTATGTACCTAAAATTGTTCCGTTCGCACAGAACTTCCCCAACTCATCATATACTACATAATATTTATGTATGTATATGTATGTATGTATATATTGTATGTAATGTTATATTTCACAAAAACCATCATCAAATTTTCGTTCCAGTCTTTGATGATTAATGTCCAAATCAAAGACATGGTATTTACTTTAATTGTGTGTAAATGCTTTGATGTTTAAATTATAATTTGGCCAATTAAATTCATATTGATTGAATAAACGATCTATACATGTGCATATGTATTTGGTTGATCAAAAGTAAGCAGTGTCAAATTTGTAACCAAACCCACATTAATCAAACGATATGCTCGAAAGCTTTGGAAAATAAATTGATCAATTACCTACTATGTATATGTACTGTACATAAATACATAAACCAAAAAAAAAAAAAATTTATATACATACATAATACAACCAACGGAAAGCTTTTAATGGATTTAGCATGGTAATTATAAAATTAAAACAACAACAACAACAACAAAAAAAACTATGCATTTATTAAATAATTAAATTTGCTATGAATTCCATTTTGACGTGCATTACATTATGATTATATGAATAATTATGTACACCTCATCCATTTTTTACGCAACTATTGGTTCCATCGAATCGTCGCGTAAAACAAATCGCGTAAAAAAAAACGACAAATGAATTTATTTTCCCATAGAGGTATGTGATTTTGATTTTGTTGTTTATGAACGATTGTTCAGACAACTTTTGCTCATACGTCAGGGAGGTACTAGCCCTTCAAGAAAAGAAAAAATCGATCAATTAAATATCTCTATTATATTTAAACCCAAAATAGTAATTTTTTGAAAACTCATTTTCAAAGATTTTTTAAAACTTAACACTTTACGGTAAACTTCTTCTTCTTCTTTGTGGCGAGATCTATCTTGATCTACCAATTAGCACAATTGTGCCGTTTTGTTACCACTGAA